>ML784670.1:207041-248020 GCA_009831015.1 Picea engelmannii
AGTTTATACAAGCCATTTTCTTCACTTCCAATGATGATTGCTTCATTTAAGGTTTCTCCTTTAGCCCACATAAGAACTTCTCCATCTATAAAGGAAACTCTGAAGCCTTTCTTTTCTAAAGTTGAAATGGAGAGTAGGTTCTTCTTCAAGCCTAGTACATATAGTACATCCTTCATTTTTAGTGAATTCCTTGAATTCTGTTTATGGTTTGATTCTCCCACTCCCTTGATGGGATATTGGTAATCATCTCGAAGTGTCACTTTCTGAGAAAACTTATTTTCTGAGATACAAGAGAGAATGTTTCTTTGTCCCGTCATGTGCTTGGATGCACCACTATCAATGATCCTGAGAGGGACGAGATCAAGACATGGTCTTTGATCTGCTCTCTTATCATATTTGAGGGTATCTCTTCATCTTCGACTACATGGGCATGGAGCCTCTTATGTTTTCTCTTGTATTCTTCTCGTCTGGCTGGACAAAACTTTGCAATGTGTCCCATCTTGTCACAATGATAGCATTGTACAAATGAGTAGTCTCTTTCCTTTCGTTGTCCTCTCTTCTGAAATCTCTTTGGATGAGATTCTTTATAATTGATTTTATTTGATTGTTGAGGCTCTTAATGAGTCTCCTTTTGGAAGTAGGGTTTCTTCCTTCCTCCTTTGGTTTGAGTAGCTAGGGCTTGATCATCATCCCTTGCTAGTAACGCTTCCCGATTCATTACTCTTGTTTCTTCTTGAATGCATTCTTCCCATAAACTGTCAAACTTCAGTTTCTCCTTTCTGGCACATATCGTCTGGATGAAAGCATCCCAAGGTATTGTGAGACAATTTAGGGCCATCATTATGAGTTCGTCTTCGTCTATGTTATATCCAATAGATTCTAGTTGTTCTTTGAATTATGAGATTCTCGAGAAATATTCCTGAATCATTTCTTCTTTCTGCATCCTTGTATTCTTCAGTTGAGTTCTAAGATTCATCTTCTGGTTTATGTTCTTTCCTTCATATAGTCTGTTCAAGGCATCAAACATTTCTTTCAGGGTCTTCTTAGATGACACATAAGGAATTAGATGGTCTTTGATTGAATCTGCAATGATTCTTTTGGCCCTTATTGTCTCCTTTTGATGCTTTTCCTTTTCTGTAGCATTGTCGGGTTCTGGTAATTCTTCTTTGACGAATCTTGCTAGGTCATTCTCTTCAAGAATGAGGCCAATCCTATACTTCCAGGCATGAAATTTTTCCACTCCTTCTAACTTGTCAACAAGCTTAATGCTCGTAGACATCTTTACTTGGAGCTAGGAAAATGACCAAAAAATGAAAGTGCTCAACATAAAAAACTGAACTTACCAGGAGGTGCGCTTGGCTGAGGCGAGTAGCCTGGTGTGTTTAGTTCTGAGAAAATCCAACTTTTTCTCCTCCAAACTTGATCTGTGGATTTCTGGAGTGGTGCTTCTGGTTTTCTGGTACCTCTGGTACTCTGGTACTTCTAGTACTTCTGGTACACTAGTTTTCTGGTACTTTTGGTACTTTTTGAAACTAGGGTTTCACTTTTCGGGAGATCCAGCCACTGAAAAGCTTCGCTGAGAGTGCCAAACTGATCCTTAGGGGAGGGCGCACTTTTCTAGATTGTTTCGGGGCTAAAAAGCTTCACCATCAAAAGCCCTAATTTTCATGTAAGGTAACAATGACGTTTTTCACTTGTGAAAGATGCTTCCTTTAGCTTGGCTCTGATACCATGTTAATGTTTAAGCCATTATTATAGATGTTTGCATTTCATTAGATAACAATAGCATAATCCAAGATCACTGAGAAATACACAATCATAAGAGACACACCATTTATCCTGGGAAACCCTCTAGGGGAAGAAAACCCAGCAAAAGTTCCTTAATATAGATAGTCAATACAATGCCAAGAAATCTCTTATGCTAATACATAAATTCCTCTCCTAGATATGCGCCACTCTCTCTCTCCTTCTTCTCCGGTAACAAATCAGAACTTGTCTCTCAAACTGAGCAAGTTAGTTGTGTCTAAGTGAGGCGTTAGCCTCCTTTATTTATACAAGTCTAGCACGTGTGAACTGTCTCTTCACTGGCAGGGCCGACTTCTCAAACTGGGTGGGTAAACCCACCTTTATTATATTTATGGGTCAGTTTAATATCTGTTGGGGCCAACTTCTTATTCTTCCTATTACAATTGTCTTTTGACCAATCCGCAAAAGGGGATTTGGTCCTATTACAATAATCGACATGATCAATCCTCAATGGGGATTGATCCTATGAATAATATATCAATAATAATAAGAATACTCTTTGCAGTTACATTATTTCAACACTCTTCTCCTTTAGAATGAATCGATCTCTAGGTGAAATTTCTTCTTCACCTCGTGTTAATATCTCTGTGAGCAAAGTTCCTTGTTTTCTCTATCTATGAGTTCTCATGTGGCTCAGATCTATAGATGGAAATACTTCTACACCTATTTGAGATCTCCTTTCTGACTACCTGGCCTCCTTCCATTTCTCAACAACCCCCCTACTGAAACTGCCTATGTACTTTCCTGTACCCAGAAATCAGTCCTTTGATTTTTGTGTGCCAGTTTAAATATCTGCTAAGATCTCTTGTAAATCTAATTGATCTGCTACAAAATATAGTTGATATGTTCTTATTCCTTCAATCACCCACCTCAAAACTCTTGATATCATAGATATGATCCTAGAACTATAGATCTAAACTTGATCTCTCCCTTGGTCACTCATATCTCCTAGATCTGCTGATACCATGTGCACTTGGTTTCCTCCTAGAGTAACCTTGCTATGATACCATGTAGAAATTATCTTTCAACCCTAGGTATGCTCTGATACCATGTATAAATTCTCTTTAAACCCTAGGTATGCTCTGATACCATGTAGAAATTCTCTTTCAACCCTAGGTATGCTCTGATACCATGTAGAAATTCTTACTCCAACACCTAGGTACTTTGTTATCTATGATTTCCTTACTACAACCAGATTAACATCTCACAAAACAATAATACACTATGGAAAAATTCAACTCAATATCATGCAGTAGAAGCATAAGCTAGGAAACCAAATCAAGCACACATGAACACCGAAAATTTTGAGTAAATACCCCTAGAAAAACCCTGGAGGGAAAACTAGTTCTGAGAATGATTTTATTATGCTAAAATCAGGGCTCCCATAATAGGGATAATGGCCCACTTACAGAAATACAACTGCATAATAAACTGGCAAGGGCTGACCTACGATACAATCAATTCTAGCACACTTTTCTAGGCATCCACGACTATCTCTTTTGTGACCTGCGGATATTTACAACTTTCCCCATTGTGACCCGAGAATGTCTGTGACCCACAGATATGTACGTAAATTATGTATGACAAGCTTTGTACAATTTGACTCTTTCCTGTGTCTTTATTCTGCTAAAACCCACCTGCGTATGCCTCTGTTCTCTCTTCTCCTTGACCTATATGATCTCTAGATGAAGGTCCTTCTTCAACTATCCAAGATCTTGAACCACAGTCCTTCGTGATCCAATACTCTATGTCGACTCTCTCAACACATGTCAAGTGTCAAGAAAATTCCTTCTTTGCTATCTCTATGTGAATGTATTATCCTTGGTCCTCTTAAATCAATGTCCTTCATGATCCATGCAATCGAGTAGAGGTCCTTCTCTACTCCTGAATGTGACCTTGGTGACTCCACACTAGAAAAGGTCCTCGTTTTCTATCTATGTGAATTGTGTCTTCTTCTTGACGCAACCTGCCCCTCCGTGAGCAACCGCTTCCACCAGGACCTTCTCTCAACCCAGGCCCGAAGAGTTACAAGCTCTTCCAACTCCCCTCTAGAGTTACCCATAGTAAACTCCTTCGGCGATCTCCCCTTCGGAACTCGGGAGATCGTGATTCGGGGATTCGCGGTTCACGCGAACACGATTCACCTACAGCTCCAACCCTCGAACCTCAATAGTCAACAGTCAATGCTTTCGCGCATCGGGGATTTTCCTATCGGGAAATCGGCAATGGTAATGTTATGGTTCACTTACACTACAAAACGCCGAACCCCGAACTCTGATGACACCTGTACTCCACCAGTTCTTATGGTCCCACTTTGCCACATCACTCCTCCACTCGTGCGATCAGGGATTACGGAATCACAATTTCAACTATCCGGGTCCTTTGTATTTGAAAACCCGAAATACCGAAACCCCGATTCTCCAGATTCGTGCCACATGTCCTTGTCACGATCAACGGCCCCGATAAATTTAGGAAATCGTGACTCGTGATTTCCTAAGGTATAAACTCTTACCTCGCCAACCTCCGAACACCGAACCCTGATGAGCGTTGGGTCTTACCTCCTATGCTAAAGGACTAAACCTCGTGCAGCTTCCCCACGATCCTACGATCAGCGAGATTTCGCAAACCTCCCCGACAATTCAAGTCGTCGATTCTCTTCCTCTTGAGGAATATTTCTTGGGTGTATTCTCACTATGTCGAGAATGAACTATCCCTCATGAGCTTGATGTTCCGGACTCCTTCTGAGGCCTTTCGCGCATGTTTTACGTGCTCGACTTCCAACAGCTCTCAAAGTGTCGAAGTCGTCCAGACCCTGCGCGTCCATCTCAGGCTTATGTGCAACTAGCAATTCCTTCTGACACTGGATCACTAGTTGTTCATCAATTCCATCTCCTTCATCCTCGGTCCTGTAGGGGTATAAATCCGAAATACTGAAAATCGAAGATATCCCGATGTCCTCTAGCAACTCAAGCTCATATGTGTTCTCGCCAAATTTCCTCAGAATTCTGCATGGCCCGATTTTCTTCATCTTGAGCTTGTTGTATGTTCCTCTTGAGAACCTTTCTTTCCTCAAGTGCGCCAGAACCATGTCCCCAACTTCAAACTGAAGTTGTCTTTTCCTCTGATCGGCTCTGTGCTTATACTCCTGGTTCGCCTTCATCAGTCACTACTTCACCTGTGTGTGAAGTTCTTGCATTGCCTCAGCGAATTCCTCAGCTCTCGCGCTGCTATTTTCAGCCTGTTATGACTCCCTGAGATCAGAAACTCCTCTCGGCTGTGTCCCATACAAAATTTGAAATGGGCTCTTATCTGTACTCCGATTCATAGAATCGTTGCACGCAAACTCTGCATGTGGTAGGATCTGATCCCAACTGCTGTGATGCTCAATCACTAGGCTTCTCAACAGATCCCCCAAGCTTATGTTGACTACTTCGGTCTGCCCATCTATCTGCGAATGGTAAGCAGAAATGAATGCCAAGTCAGTCCCTAGCTTCTTCCATAGCGTCCTCCAAAAGTGACCTACGAACTTGGTATCCCGATCCGAGACTATGCTTCTCGGAAATCCATGCAATCGGACAATCTCTTTGAAAAACAAGTTTGCGATGTGGGTTGCATCGCTGGTCTTATGACACGGAATGAAATGTGCCATCTTTGAGAACCTATCCACCACTACAAAAATGGAATCAACTCCTCGCTGTGTTCTCGGCAAACCCAACACAAAGTCCATGCTAATGGCTTCCCATGGCCTCTCGGGTATGGGAAACGGTTGATAGAACCCTGTGTTCTGCTTTCTTCCCTTCGCATGTTGACAAATCTTGCATCGGTCAACAAATCTTTTTACATCTGTATGCATGCCTGGCTAAAAGTACGATTCGTTCATCTTGGCGAATGTTTTTTCATGCCCAAAATGACCTGCTAATCCTCTGTTGTGTTTTTCCCGCACCAAATTCTCCCTCATGGAGCAATTCGGTATGCACAGCTGATTGCCTTTGAACAACAATCCTTCCTGGATTATATATTCCAGCCATGGACTCCGATCCCTGAGAACTGGATTCTCGGCCACTTCATAGGCTTCTCCAAAATCTGCATCACCTGCATACATGTCTTTGAGGTTTTCAAAACCCAAGGTCTTGACCCTGAATTCCTGCAGCAATAAACTTTTTTTTCTCAAGGCGTCTGCTACTTTGTTAGCAGTCCCTGGAATGTGCTTGATCACGAATGTGAAATTCTACATGTATTCCACCCACTTCGCATGCTTTTGATTCAACTTCTCCTGCTGACTTACAAACTGCAATGCATGGTTGTCGCTGTATAATATGAACTCCTTGGGTATCAAATAATGCCTCCACTTCTTCAATGCCTGAATGATGGCATAGAACTATTTATCGTACGTGGAGTACTTCAGCTTGGCATCATCCATCTTCTCGCTGTAATATGCAACAGGTCTGTCCTCCTGACTCAAGACCCCTCCAACAACATACCCACTGGCGTCACATTTCACTTGAAATGTTTTCCGAAAGTCAGGCAACACCAACACCGGTTGCTCTGTTATATTTCGCTTCAACAGATTGAAGCTCCTTTCGGCCTCCGATGTCCAATGAAAAAATTTATGTTGTTTCTTCATAGTATCCATCATTGCTGCACTAATTCCGCTGAAATTTCGAATGAACTTCCTATAGAAAATAGCCAGTCCATGGAAGCTCCTCACCTCGAAAACATTTCTCGGCGATGGCCAATTCCTGATTACTTCAACCTTCTCAGGATCCATCTTCAATTCATTTGCCGAGATTACAAAGCCCAAATAAATGAGTTCTGTCTGCATGAAGGAACACTTCTTCAAATTGATCAGCAGCTTCTCCTGTTGTAATCTTCTCATCATAGTGGCTAAATGCCTCACGTGTTCAGCCTTCGTCTTGCTGAAAATCAATATGTCGTCCAAGTATACGACCACAAATTTTCCAATGAATTCCCGTAGGACTTCATTCATCAGCCTCATAAAAGTGCTTGGCGCGTTTGTCAAACCAAACGGCATGACCAGCCATTCGTACAAACCCTCGTTTGTTTTGAATGTTGTCTTCCACTCATYTCCCTCTCTCATCYRGATCTGATGATATCCMCTCTTGAGATCTATCTTGGAAAAGTAATTTGCCCCACTTAGKCAATCCATCAGATCATCCATTCTCGGCAGTGGAAATMTGTACCTGATGGTAATTTTATTTATCGCCYTGGAGTCTGTACACATCCTCCAGCCTCCGTCCTTCTTCGGACTCAGCACTGTCGGAACAGCACATGGACTAAGACTTTCTCTGACCAGTCCTTTATCCTGCAGATCTTGGACCTTCCTCTTGACCTCCTCGTTCTCCTGGGGTGTCAACCTATACGCTGCCTTATTCGGCAAGCTTGCTCTAGGTATGAGGTCAATGTGGTGACTCACACTCCTCATCGGTGGCAACGAACGAGGTAGTTCGTCCACGATGATATCAACAAACTCTCCCAACAGTTCCTGAATCTCGTCCGGCAAGTCATCCACTCTCGTGCTTGTCAGGACAATTCTCATCTTCCTAACAACAAAGAATTGTGGATTTTCATTCTTCTCTAGCTCTGTGAGAAGCTCTTTCCCACTCATGAGAAGTATCATGCTGGTTACTTCCGGCTCCACCTTCTTATCCTTCCCCGGAAGCAATGTATGTGTTCTTCCATCCTTCTCCAAGGTATATGTGTTCATTCTTCCATCATGAACCACATTTCGGTCAAAGTTCCATGGTCTACCCAATAATACATGACAGACATCCATGGGAATGACATCACACAGAATTTTATCCCTATATTCACCCATTTTAAATTCAACCAAGAATTGTCTTGTAACACATACCTGGTGTCCTTTCTGCAGCCATGTCACTTTGTATGGACTTGGGTGTTTGTTCGTTTTCAGCTCCAGCTTCTCCACCATCTCGGTCGAAATGAGATTATCGGTGCTTCCGCTATCCACTATGACCTTGCATTTCCAGCCCTTGGTCTTGCACGTGGTCCGGAATAGTCTGCATCTTTGCGCTAAGTTGTCCACCTCTTTCTCAGGTTTCAAGAGAGCCTTGTGCACTGTCAATGATTTCCCACTTCCAGTGTCTTCATCCTCCACGTCACGCCTCTGCGCCTCAGCAATGTGAGCTTTTCCTCTGTCCATTTTCCTATCTGGATAGTCCACAGCTTTGTGTCCATCTTTTCTACATGTAAAACATGTGATAATTCCTCCTCTGCCTCTTCCTCTACCTCGAGTACGAGGAATTATGTTGGCATCAGCATAATCTCCTTGCTGATCATCTTGCTGCCTCCTCAACTCAGCATATTGTTGCCTCTACTGTGAGGTTCCACCTCTTTCATCTTTTCCCTGAGGCTTCTTCCACTCCTCCTTGGGTTTTTGAGTTCGTTCTTGGGCAACTGCTTTGCCTCTAGGCTGGCTTGTGCCTCGCCCTCGCTATCCCTGCTTGCGGATCAACTTCTCCTCGGCTTTCAGAGCCATCTGGTACGCATCCTCAACTGTTTGGATGGTAACCATTCTTAGCTCGTCTTGAATTTCATACCTCAACCCATTCAGATACCTCACCACCTTTTCGTCATCACTCTCTCGGTGACCTACTCGAATGTTGAGCCTATAGAATTCTTCGGTGTATTCTTTCACCATCATCAGCTTCTGTCTCAAGTTCTGCATATGCCTGAACAGAGTGATCTGGTAATCCCTCGGAATGAACTTCGCCTTCATATTGGCGATCATCCGATCCCAGCTCTTGATCTTTTGTTTTCCTTTGGAACACCTGTCTGCTTGCAGCTCGTCCCACCATAAGGCTGCATGTCCCTTCAGCTTTGTGACTGCATGCCTCACCTTCTTGTCCTCTTCGATATCTTCGTAATCAAATTAGGTGTCGAGTGCTCAGATCCAATCCAACAGCTCCTCTTCATTTAGACTCCCCTCATAAACAAGAATGTCCATTTTAGTCTTTGAGTTCATTCTGGCAATGGCTCTAATCAACCTCTTCGTTGAGGCATCTTCTGCTGAGACCTCTTTGGCATCGTGTCCAGCTTCCTCTTAAATCTCAGAATCACTGAACTTTGCTGCTCCAGCACCACACCTTTGGGTGGTCTCCAGTTCTTCAAGCCTGGCTCGGAGATCTCTCATCTCTCGTTCCATCTCAGCATTACCTGCTGGCCTACCCCTTCTTCGGGCATCCCTGTCTTCATGATCAGGAGATTGCCTCTCTCTTCTGGGCGGCATGGCGAAATCCTCTTCTCTCTGATACCTGAACAAAGAGAACTTCTTTCCCTGCTCTGATACCACTTGACGCAGCCTACCCCTCCGCGAGCAGCCGCTTCCACCAGGACCTTCTCTCAACCCAGGCCCGAAGAGTTACAAGCTCTTCCAAATCCCCTCTAGAGTTACCCACAGTAAACTCCTCCGGCGATCTCCCCTTCGGAACTTGGGATATCGCGATTCAGGGATTCACAGTTCACGCAAACACGATTCACCTACAGCCCCAACCCCCGAACCCCGATAGTCAACAGTCAACGCTTTCGCGCATCATGGATTTCCCTATCGGGAAATCAGCAATGGTAATGTTATGGTTCACTTACATTGCAAAAAGCCGAACCCCGAACTATGATGACACCTGTACTCCACCAGTTCTTATGGTCCCACTTTGCCACGTCACTCCTCCACTCGTGCGATTGGGGATCGCAGAATCGCAATTTCAACTGTCCGGGTCCTTTGTATTTGAAAGCCCTGAATATCAAAACCCCGATTCTCAAGATTCGTGCCACCTGTCCTTGTCACGATCAACGGCCCCGATAAATTTGGGAAATCGCGACTCGCAATTTCGTAAGGTATAAACTCTTACCTCGCCAACCTCCGAACGCTGAACCCCAATGAGCGTTGGGTCTTACCTCCTGCGCTAAAGGACTAAACCTCGCGCAGCTTCCCCACGATCCTACGATCAGTGGGATTTCGCAAACCTCCCCGATGATTCAAGTCATCGATTCTCTTCCTCTTGAGGAATATTTTTTGGGTGTATTCTCACTATGTCGAGAATGAACTATCCCTCCTGAGATTGATGTTCCAGACTCCTTCTGAGGCCTTTCGCGTGCATTTTACGTGCTCGACTTCCAACAGCTCTCAAAGTGTCGAAGTCGTCCAGACCCTGCACGTCCACAGAGACAACAGTCCCTACCTTCCTTTGTTCAGACTCCCTGCTGAGGCTTTGACCTTGACCTGCACTTAACCTGCATGCCCTGGCAACCCAATTCAACTTCTGCGTGAGCGAGAATGAGAGTTTAACTATAGAGACTCCTCGACGCACTCTATGCGGAGGAATTCAACTGCACTCTATGCAGGAATCTCCTTGCTCAAACAGAGAAACAATTGAAGCTTATTTCCTCATTCTCTCAGGTTTCAAACCTGCCATGCAATAACATATGCAGCATATAGAAGAAAGGCATAAAAAGAAGCAAGTATGCAACAACATAATATCAACAACACACAGAAAACAAACACAGCCATGGAATTGAATCAAAGTATTTCTTCTATTAATTCAATCTGTACATGGGTGTTCTTCACAAGTTCTCTGCTTGCTCTTTCCTTCGGAATGCAGGAATGATAATACAATGATAGAAAGGAGGGTGCCTATATTCCGTTTTCCCTCTCGAAAGCAAAACTGTCTAATCTACAGTTAATTCCTATCTAACAACATTAAAACTATTAAATGCCTTCCTATCTATAATATAATACAAGTGCGCCCGGCTTTGAATGCCTTCATTTAAATGGCGGCGCAACAACTTTCCAAGTATTTCAAAAATATATGTGTTGGTGCTGTCCAGCTATATGTTCTTTACTCCATGCGCTGGCTCGCTTGATGAAGTGTGGATGCTCCTGCATCACTTCTTCTCCTAGCCTTGCTTTTATAATCATGAGTTATAATCTATTTCTAATCTCCAAAGTGATCTACAGTTGAGATTACTTCTCACGCTCACTTTTAGATTTAGATTACATGTTGCATGCTAAGTACTTTTAGCATGTTCCCTAAATAACTCAATTAACTAATTACATAATTAATTAATAAAATAATTTTTCTTTAATAATTTCTTTAACTAAAGTAAATTCAAGAGTAGAAGGCTTTGTACAATTTCCACATGTCTAGACACATAAACCCGTGCGGAAATACATGTCAGATGCTACCAATAATATCAAAACTAAGTACCCAAACAAGAAAATAATTCAATTTAAAAGTTACCAGTGAAAATTGGATCTCTATCACTTACAATAATCTTGGGGATTCCATGTAGCTTTTGAATTGTTTCCATGAATGATGTAGCTACTATACTTTCTTTAAGAACATGAGAAAGAGAGTAAAAATGGGCATACTTTGTGAGTCAATCCATCACTACCATGATGACAGTATTTCCTTTGGACTTGGGTATACTTGTAATAAAATCCATTGAAACCTATTCCCAACGTTGACTTGGTATTGTAGGAGACATGGGATCTTGATCGTCTCTCCCTTATTTTGTTCGAAAACCAAAAATTCAACCAAAAAATTTTGAATATCAGTTTTAAGAGCTTCCTATAAAAAGTCCCTCTTGATCCTATGGTAAGATTTCAGGAACCCTGAATGTCCTCCTATAGGAGAAGTGTGTAATTCCAAAAGGACCTGTTGTTTGAGTTGGGAATTCTTACATAAATATAGGTAATCTTGATACCATAATGATTCTTCCACACAAATTTATCTAATTCACTTGACTCCTCTTGTAGTTTTTGAATGATCTTGCATACCTTTTGATATTTCTTCCATTCTATCCTTTATTCTTCCACTAATTTGAGACTAATTCTAGGACTAGTTAAAACCCCTAATTTCCACAGTCTAATCTCTAAAATAATAGAAAAAAAACCTACAATTTTCACCTTAGGTACTTCAGTATGTCTCCTAAGGATACCAACAATTTCATAGTTTGAAACTATCCATAAAAAAAGTTATCTCAAAAATACTAGTATGACGCATTTGAAGGAGCTAGGCCTAAAGATCATATTTTGTGAAACCAAATGTTAGGAAACAAACACCCAAATAGCATAAAAATAGAAATATATGTAACTCCGTAGCTTTAGAATTATATATAAGAATGAATAAGAAGCCTCTTCAAGGGGGAAACCTCCATTTACAATATAACACATGTACAATATGAGATGCTTTCTAAAACTAGGTCTCCTTGGTATATATAGGAGACAAAGGGTACAATTAAAATTAAAGGGTATAGCTGACCAATAAGGACAACACTAATATAATAGAAACGAAATAACTTAATATCTAGGGATTAAAAGATGGATGCGTGTATGCTATTTTGGATGATCTTAATGCTAATTTTGAGGGCATTAAATCTAAATTAGTTGAAAAATGTATTAGTTTGACTCGCTCTACCTTGTTGTTTCTAGTGAACATTATTAAATGGCGTGATACAAAGTTGTTTGAAATAGTACAAAAAGTGTTTTCCAAAGACACAAATCTTCATAATTCAAGAATTTCTCATGTAGTAAACAATTACTATTATGAAGATGAGACACTTGATATTTTTAATCAGTTAGTCTTTCTAAGGTGACAATAGGCCCTCTCTGAGAAACTTGAATTGGTTATCAAGATAACTATATGCATTTGGATAAGGTGCACCCACCTTATTTATATGAATGTAATTATTGTCACTTGCATTTTTAGATGATAACAAGTTCATCAATATTAGCTAACAAGATTATTTGGGTTGTTCTAAATCTTTTTCCCTGCAACAAAAGGATGACAAATAATGTCATGTAATTCACAATACATAAAAGAAAAAAAAATATGATAAATAATACATACATAGGTCCACTTTTTTCTTATCATTAATCTGATAACTACAAGAATCTAATATAATTAGATGATGTAGGAAGGAGTTCTCCTGATTCTGAAGAGTCCGATCTAGCCTTTGTTGGAGGTTATTTCATCCAAATAGAGAGAAAATTAGAGTGGAAACAATATGATAAGGATAAATGTTTTATAGTGAAGCTATAGGACATGCAATGATTAATATAATTTAAATTTAATGGGATGGGACATTATTTTTTCCCTTGTTATGGTATTATCCCTCTTAATATTCATTCCAAGAGAATTATTCCACCATCCTTCTTATACCCACCACTACCACCTTCTTCTAGACCCTCCTTATTTCTTGCCGCCATCCTTTTTATTCCATTTCTAATTGTCTCTATCTTCCCTAAAATGCATCTCTTCTCTTCAAGGTTCAAGCTTACACCACTCTAAAATTTTCAAGGCACATGTTTCATTAAACCCATAAAAAATGCACAACTCAAATGTAACGTCCCCTTCGTTACGACTTCAAGCAAAGCAAAAGGTGGATTTTTTTTTTTTGTTTTTAGGAAAGAAGGCGGAGACAACAAAAATTTAACCACACCACTAAAGACAAACGCAAGCACACAGTCTAGGAAACAAGCAACTATGACTCCACGCATGGGCACAAGAGAAACTGAGTGAAACATGCGTAAAACAACAAGGAGAAACGACTACCCGCCCGACGCAAACATGACCACCTCTACAATCTAAGGGACAAAATTCTCAACCTGACACAATGGCCTCAACGGCCAGTACTAGAACGTCTATATGCGCAACAACACAAGAAGGCATTACAACCCAAACGCCAACAACTACAACAAGAAACTCCCACAATGGGTAGCACAAACTCTGGCCAAGTTATCATTCGCCTCTATCCAATAGGGCGTGACATGATCCCCGCATCAGGGATCATGCCGTCCCTCGGTGATAGGCATGGAAATAACCCTGGCGTAGCATAACCTATCTGGAAAAGGGTCTCAAGATAAATCTGACAGGCTAAGAGCCGAAATAACTGACAGGAAGAATACGCCTATGCCCCCAAGCAACAGGTAGACAAGATGCATGAAGACGACACTCAACAAATGTGAAATCCACTAAATGACTCGACGACCACCAAAAAGCCCCAAGTTAAGCAAGAAGTCTAGGCGGGAAGGGTAACTAAAGTAACGTTACTAAGGACAAAAATGTTATCAAGTGTGAGCCAATACAAAACTCAACAAAATCAACATGCTTGTCAGCACGGTACCTGTCTATAAGGTAAGGGAACTACTCATCAATTAAAAATGATCTTACGCGGCTTCATTTGACTAATCGACAAACTTGTCTAAATTCACAAGTCCTAAATAATCAACCAACACCAATCTAATTTAACAATTTAACAATGCAAACGATTTTAACCTTATCAATATATATATTGTTATTAATGTAACACTATTAAACAACCTACTTATAATATCACAGATTATAACACTATCGACAATATAAATTTACATCATGTTGTCCATCATATATAATATCTACCGACGATTAAATTGCAATTATTGTCTAATTATATAAATGGTTCTTGTCAATAAATGAGGGTCATTCAATGCAAATTTAAATGTTGTTATGCAGTTATAATGGAAGCCATATCTACGCTATTTAATGAAAATTTTAATTCTATCTAAAAGGGAGACTGTCTAGCAAGATAAGGCTATCCAAGTTGGTCGCAGCCATTCAAGGTAAGGAGTCGTTGTCAACATACAATAAAAGCGTAATGAATTTGCACTCAAAAAGTAAAATCGTGAGTGTTCGAGTAGGTGAATTCGTAGTCAACACTAGAGGCTAGAGCTTTCATTTAAGGATGGAATCGCAGTCAAAACAATATAAAAATTGGCATTGAAATTTTCCCTCAGCACAAAACAACAGGTCAGTTGCGGTCAAAAGGTCAGGTAAAAAAAATCGATGTGATATCCTCCAGGAATTCGCCGGGTCACAAGTTAGGAACAACAATAATAATATATAAATAATGTTGGTCGTAATTAGAGAAGTCAACGTACATGTTCCATGGAAATAAATCTATGTGCATAAATTTAAAGAATAAGTTAACCCTACAACTGTTGGGTGCAAAAACTTAGCCTATTATTCGCTAACACAGTAAAGAGGATTCACTATTGCTATCACTATGTAAATGAATCGTTGTCAACCTGTACGCAACCTAAAAACTCAGACTAAATTTTCCATACGTGGTACTACCAAAAGCTAACTCAACGACCTTACAAACTTGGATTGTTGGGTAAATAGCATTGTGAACCAATAATAGAAAAATAGAATGCTAAAAGAACTAAAACTCCATCAATTTATAATGCGACTATACACCACAGGAAAACACAGTCCTTCAAGACATTTTGTTGTCATTTAATATCGTAAACTTATTTCCACATGAATGTATAAGACGTAATCCAGCATAGAAATGCTATCAAATGCTGCCCAGAAATACATGAGAAAAATAGTTGGCCTTCATATGTTAAGATTGTTGTCAATATTACTATTCAAACCATAGACATAGATGAGCATAAAATCACTGTTAAAGATTAAACATAATTTTTTTTCATTAAATAAACATGCAATCTCATATTCCATTAAACATAGTCGCATTGCCATTAAATATGCTTGCATTTGCCATTACATAAAATTGCAATTGCCATAAATTGTAATCGCAATGCCATAAAATGAAGTCGTGGTACATTACTCACCATAGGTTGGAAATATATAATCGTTGTTCTACAGAGTCAAAATGCACAAATAAATTAAACGGATTGGGGAAAAATTCATGGGAAAGGATGTCATTTTCACAGTGAAGAACGCAGAGATCCGCGTTGAGATTGATGGCCAAAATCGCAGAGATTTTCAATTAAATCACTGAGGTTAAAAACCAATGATTTCAGTCCAAAGAATGGAAAATCGCTGCCTTGGGAAATGGGAAAAATCGCTAGGTAACACTTGGGCAAAAATGCAGTCTTATCCAACAACAAGGGCGGTCTCAAAAAGTGTCAATCGTAATGAAATAAGAAACGAAATGAAGACAACGAAATGACCAAATTCGCCAGGTAATGAAGCTATGGCTACGGTCTTAAAAGTGGAAAATCGCCAGAGCATTATATCCAAAGATGAAAATGCCTTCATTATATAAAAACGCAAGCAATATACTGGCAAGTAGTACACCAAATAAATAAAAAACGCAGAGTTAAAAATTAGAGAAATAGGAATGATAACAATGGCGGATTTACTCAACAAAATAAGGCGCAAAGACCCTCAATAAGAAAGGGTAGACGGCTGGGCAGAAAAATCCCTTGCTTATCATCCGGGCATAGAAAAATAGGGCATTTGGATCCATAGTTCTATTAACACTGAAGTGATGACCATAGATCCGGCTCTTGGCCGACTGCTCAGGCATGGATTAATGAGCTAGGGATGAAGGAAAAAATAAACCACAATCATCACAAATCGATAAACCATAGGACGGTCAAGACATGCAGGGATTGAAGCCAAGGGTATCAATCAACGACGACCTTACAGAATTGGGGGGATTCAGTTATCGATTAAATGATAAGACCATCATTTTCTTTACCCAAACAAAATACATAATTAAAAGCATAAGTATTCTGATAATCTATCATGCAAAATTAAAGTAAGCGTACCATAGCCCAAATCGCCCGCTCTAAGTTGTTGTCCCGCGCGCTTCGTGCAGCTCCCATTTGTCAACCGATGAGACCTCACCAATACCTCCCAGCCAACGCTAGAGGTACTCTTCTTCCCCCTTAGCCCCCCGACCCGCAAAGGGGCCACACACACTAAAACAGAGAGAAACTAGCTCCTAGCTCGCCTCGCAAGGTCGAGCTACCACTCCTCACCGAGTTGGGTATCCCAACTCCCACAAGCTAAGTCAGTCAAGTATAAAATTTTGTAATGTAACGTTACGCATCACAGAAGAGATCCATCATCCTTCTCCTCTCTCCATTATATAGAGTTTCGAAGTCCCCTACTTTCCCAAAATCCCATTTAATTTAATGTTCAATAATTTAATTCATAAAATTCCTCCTCGTACATGTGTCACCCATCCCCTTCATTCCTCCATAAATTAATTTCATTAATTAATTAATTACCCCTATTTCCCTCACCCACCTAAAATCATTCCTAGAATCACTCCTAGGTGTCGTCATATTCCCTTACAAGTTTTAATGACTTTCCCCCTTATTAATTTACTAGTTGAGTTTAGTTTAGAAGGTTCTTAAATGCTAGATACCTTACTAAGTTAGACTTTCTTCTTTTTCCCCATGTTTCCCACTTTTTCCTAGTTTCCTAATTCCTTTAAATTTCCCTCTTTCCCTTTTCATTAAAAACTCAAATTGACAGGTGTAGAAAATTAACTTTTTTTTTCCCTTTTTCCTTTTTAATTAATAAATTTTAAATTAACATAAGAGACAAAAAAATTATTTCCCCTTTTCCCCCTTTTTAAATTTTATCCCCCAAAAGATTTTTTTTTAATAAATTAATGAATTTCTTACCCCTTTCTCGTCACATGGTTAGTGATGATTATCATTATTATTTATTTATTTTTATTTTTATTGTTATATATATATATATATATATATATATATATATATATATTATCACAAGTATGTCTTAGAACTAGACTTTAATTTCCTAGGCTGGGCAACATTTTATTAGGGAATTTGTTTTAAATCTTTCTCATCACAGTATTCATTCTA
The DNA here is from genome assembly GCA_009831015.1 of Picea engelmannii. NCBI lineage: Eukaryota > Viridiplantae > Streptophyta > Pinopsida > Pinales > Pinaceae > Picea > Picea engelmannii. The sequence goes on from ML784670.1 coordinate 224,515, forward strand.
AGGCCATATAGGTTTATTCATTTATTATTTAACAATGCGACGTGCCCTTCAAGACGCACTAAGTGCTCCAAGGGTGCCACTCGCCTCATTCTATTTCCCTTGTGCGGCGTGCCCTTCAGGACGCACTAGGTGCTCCAAGGGTGCCACTCACCTCTTTCCATTTTTCTTGCACGATGTGCCCTTCAAGATGCACTAGGTGCTCCAAGGGTGCCACTCGCCTCTTGACTGACTTGGTAGACATAAAAAACCCCTGGAGTCAATACTCCGCCAGGTGATCTTGTGGGAGACTAAGGGCCTCTAAGGGATAAGGCCCCTACCTTATTGCACGCCCCTTAGAATCATCGTGAACGACTGTCACAGTATTCCCTCACTGCATCGTGGGTCCTCTCGAATAAATGGTTGGCAACCTCAAATCAAATTTCTAATTGTATGACTAAATTGAAACCATAAAAAAAATCAAGTCACTTGGTAGTCCCACTAGAAACTAGTGTTTTGAGTTGCAATGGCCATAACCCATAACAGTAATGTGTGTTGTCCACCTCCATCCCCATACATTAGAGGCATATAATTAATGTAGTTTTTGTTGAAATGTTGTAACTATGGAGATTGCAACATATGACACATATATAAATGTAGAACATATTTTGAAAAAGTGAGGAAGGATATACTATTACAATTGTTTCATTCAATGTAAACTTATGATTACAAAGTTTCTCTAATGCACACTTAGAGTCATATCCACCGCTACTTGGATGATTTATTAAATATGGTGAAAATTTAGTAGATGCAAATATGATGCAAAATTAAATGTTAATGATGATTAATATATTGGATAAAATGAAAAATATTTTTCAATCAGAATAGCCTATTATTGGAAAGTATAGTATTCATTAAGATTATGGACTTGTAAACACAAAAGCTAATTTCCATCTCTAGTGGACAAAATGGTAGAAATACAAAAAATATTATACAACTGAAAAATGATAAAAACATTCCAACCAATGTATAACACAATGCCACATTTCCAAAATATATTCATCTATGAAGGATACCCTTGGGAAGTATCATATTCATAAATCTTAGAGCTTAAAAAGAAGAATTGGGCTTTAGCATCATCATTAATTAGTATTGTTGGATGATTGGACAAATAATTCAGTTAAAACAGATTAACTACTAGACTAATGGAGCCTTTCCAAACATGAAATAAATTAGGGTAACACCAATTGACCAAATATTTACTTTGCAACCTCGGTGTAAAGATATTAGATATAAGACTTGCAAGCCCCATGATTTTCTCGTGAGATCTAAGCATAGTGTATAGTTCCTAAGCTCCTATTTTTTTTTCCATTAATCATGTCTTGGATGAAGAGGCATATATGTAGTGTGTCAATCCTAGAAATTGAGTTCATATTTGACTTTTGGGATCAACAATACTTCCATAGGGACTTTATCATGATTAGGGGGGCCACACATAACCCATAGGCCCTAGAAGTAAGGTGTGAATTGGAATTTGGCCATGAACCATGTCCTTGGTGATTTTATCCATAACTCATGTGATAAAAATTTTAATTGGTCTTGTATCCCATTCTTGGGAAAAATTAGGTGGGCCCACAACTTTGTCTAAAGGATTCTCACATGCTCTAAGGTCTCATGCCTGGCCTATATGCCTTAGATCATGAATTTTGGGAAAGCCCATTTATTTTAACATCAAAAAATTTATTCAGCCATGGGACCCATCCTTAGTGTGTCAAACTAGAGAATCAAGCTTGTGTTTGACTCTTAGGGAAAATATTACATCCAAAGGGATTCTGTGATGGTAAATGGAATTATGCATGGTCTAGGGTCCATAGAAAGTTTATATAGGGCTTAAGCCCCTCTTTATTTTTTCCTTGAAGCATGCCCTAGGCTAGAAGACTCATGGGAAAAATATAACTTATGGAGTGCGTGTATCATTATTTGGGAATATGTGCATGGCCCATGACCCATATAAGCATTGTTAGAGCCTAAGCCCATAGTTTTTTTCCTCAAACAATGTCATGTTCTAAGAGACATATGTTTGGTGTGTCAAACCTTATAATCAAGATCACATCCCACTTTCAGGCTTAAGATTCCTACTAGAGTGCACACGTTCTGGCCTAGGGCCTTATCATGGCTAATGAGCCATATAAGTAGTGTGTAGGACCTATGACCTTAGGTTGCTACTACACACCATGTCCTAAAAGTAGTTTACAGTTCCTAAGGCACCTATTTCTATCCTTGAAGCATGTTTTGGGCGAGGAGACCCACCCTTAGTGTGTTAAAACTTTGAATTGGGTCCTAAGTCAAGGATTCCATACAAAGGGGCACATCTCATGGTAGTGTATTTTTATTAATAATAATTATAATAATAATAGTTTTTAAATTATAGTAATTATTATTAAACGACATGTTTCATGGTAAGGGATTTTTAATTATAACTAATAATAATGATAATTGTAAATAAATATAATAATAACAATTTTAAAATAATAATAAAAAATAATTTTATTTTTTTATATTTATAATAATAACAAAACATTTCCATGTAGTGTCCCCAAGGCCGAGCCCTTTGTAAATCTGGTTTATGAAATGAATTGTAAATATGTGTTATAGGCTGGTGAGCCAAGTTTGTATAAGCTGGTGGGCTTATGTGATTGTTAGGCTAGAGAGCCTAAGGGTTGTAGGCCAACGACCTGATTTTGTACTTGTATGTATGCAGCACATTAATAAAATATAAACACCGCCACGTCCAGGCTGACACGATGAATGAGTGATGGGGGACTAAGCATCCATAGAGAGGGCAAGGGATTAGGGGCTGGAAGGTGGAAAAAGAGGCTAAGTGTTAAGCCTAGGGGGCTTAAGCCTTGGGAATAATAATTTAATATTATTCCAAAAGACATGTGAATAATATGTCTTATCCTAAGTTCTTTTGGAAGGACAAGCAACTTCCAAATGGAAGGAACGCATGCAATTGCATGGGTGAAAAATGTCAACCCTATCCCATGCAAATAAAGGGCTGAGATGAGTCGTGATGGGGGTTCGCCTCCATTGGATCCGATCTTCTGAACCATACATTCCATCCGACCTCTGCAAGAGACTTTGTGCAATTTTGAAATCGGGAAAAATAGTCTGTGTTGATTTCGGGGATAGCCTGTGTCGATCTCTAGAAATCCGATGCATCCTCCATCTGAGCAGGCTGAGCCTGTGCATGGAGTCTTGTCTGAAGCCATATACATGAGACCATCCACCATTGTTGAACCTGTTGGAAATCTCGTGTCTATTTTCCCCATTGGTTATTGTGGCCACGCAGTGCTGGACTGCGTGGGGCTTGTTGGCCAGTTGTACGACACTCTCTCCAGGTGAGAGAGGTGATTGAGGTTGGAAGAATAGGTTGTTTTCCTATGAGCGATTCTCTCCAAGTGAGAGAGTGCGCAGAGGAAGGAGAGAACTCCTGGAAGGAACCTGTAGCTTCCACAGAGCTCGGAGACTTCTGGTCCGGTCTATTGCTGAAACCCAAGGCAAGGGAAGTTAGCAGTTGAAGGACTATCTAGGTGACAGTGAAGGTGTATACTCCTGGGGTGGAACAAGCATGTGGGGAAAGAGAGTCTGTGGGAAGTGAGTATGCGTGGTTCATGGGAGAGAATTCCTTCCTTGTGACTGTGTGTTTTCCCTATAACCTCAGCCTAGCCTAGGATTCCTTGCCTTGGGATGGAGCTTAGTCCTAGCTCGGGGGTGACCCACTGTTGACCTGATGAGCAGTGTGGTCTAAGGCTGGGAGGTTCGTGGAAGGCCTACACCTGGTTGGTGGAACTACTATTGTTTCCAAGATAAGTACTAGATGATGTTTTAATTTATGTTTCTACATGTCTGTGTATTTATAATTATCATGTATTCTACTGTGCATATGAATTAATGCTAATGCCATGTTTAAAATTATGATAGCAATAATTTTTAAAACTTACTCTGAGCTCTAAATGTGTTTCATTGCTTAAATGCATGTTGTTTTATAATTTGAGAGTGAGTGTTATATTTCCACGAAGTATGGTAACAGAAAGGTTGCTACAATTTGGTATCAGAGCCAAGGTTTTGGCACTGAGCCTAGATGGGCCAGTCGAGTGGTCTTTGGACCGAGGTTGTGAGGAGAAATTGTGTCTGGAGGACCGATTTCAGACCCTAGAATGCTCCAGATGTGTCAAGGAGTTACTTGAATGTGCCTACAAGCTCAGGAGGTATAGCGCTGTTGTGAAACCGCAGCCAGTGTGGTCTATGGCCACAGGGAGAGAGGACTCCACACCAGAAGTGTTGGAGCTTTAGGATCTGTTCGGGAGGGAAGGAAAACCCTCATGACCGTCGGATCTGGAAAGTGTACAAAGGGTTTAAAGACCCTTTGGAGTTTCACAGGAATGTGGAAATCGCGATATGCGAAATCCTGAAATTTGTCAGTCCATCGAGGGAACCATGTGGCTGTCAGATGGCGTTTCGGCACCCGGGAAACCAAAAAGGAAGACCCTTGTGTTCGCAAGTCGCAAGTTAGCAAAACACAGATTCCCGAAATGATCTACACCATATATTATAGGATAGGACTTGATCGTTGGATCAAGTGGAAGAGTAAACCGTAATTCAGGATTTTGGCAAATAGAAGTTTGAGATGTGGGATGCACGAACTCCAATTGCCCAAAACCCCGAAACGCAAAAAAGATTTGCATCGTAGATCTGAGGAAGGAGTCTAACCATTGGATTTTTCTTGGAATGGACGTGGGCACATGAATGTCTACCACATGCCAGTGAGTTGAGAAGACAAGAAAGAGTGGTGGGACCCGATGATGTCACCAAAGGTGAATTGAACCCTCCTGAACGTACCACGTGCCACGGTGGTGAAGGGCGATAGCTATGCTGTGGGCCCGGAAAATAAAGTAATTCATGATTTTGGAATTCGCAAAGGAGGATCATGAAGGCTCAACACTCCAACTCGCGAAGTCGCGAGTTGTTAGAGATGCTAGCACTTAGCCCTAGCCTATGGTTATATGTAGCAGGCACTAGCGAGGAGGGAGCCATACCCGTATCGCATCTCGAGTATCGACGTTAGGAGGAAGAAGTGTCGAGATTATTCGACTCACGAACTCGCGAGATCATGAGTTGCGAAAGGTGACTTTGGTTACGAAGGGTTAACTATTGGATCTTCGTGGACCGAGATTTCGAAGTTCCAAAGTCCCAAAATTTGCAGAGCCGAACAGAGCTTAGAAAACTTTGTGAAGTCAAAATGTTTTTCTTGTTCACATTGGCTTATGAATGTTGTAAGTTTTTCTTGAAGGTATAAGGGCCTGACAAACTTCGGATTGATTGCACATTGTGTGTGCAGAGTTCAACGAGTGTCAAGACAGCCAAGAATAGACGTCGAGTAAGGAAATGGAAGAGGTGCGGAGTGCCTCCATTTCAGAGGATGAAAGAGAAGGAAAGGATGTCAACTTGGGAGTCAAAGGAACAAACTCTAATAGGCACAGAAAAGAGAGAGATAAATAAGGATGTATGATGAAACTCATTGAAAAACTGTAGAAATATGCCCAGGCTCACCGAGCTGATAGCTGAAAGCTCATGAAAATCAGTGATCGAAAGGGTGAATTCAACTTAAAAATGTTGAAGAGCCTGGAAATAATAGAAAATAAATTGGAAAAAGAGAGTGACACAAGCAGATCAAGAAGTGTCAGAACCCCTGAGAGGAGAAGAAGATCAAGGAGTGGTAGCAGACATTACCGTCTCTCCCCGAAGCATTCTGGCAGGGAAACACATGGTAGTTCAAGCTCGTCCCCTATCAGAAAACACCAAAAATCTGGAAAGAATGAATTGAAAGAGGAGATGAACAAGATCAAGCCTCCAACATTCGATGGAGAACACAAGAAGGAGGAAGATGCCGAAACATGGTTGCTAGGCATGAGGAAATATTTCCAACTACAAAATTATTCCTCTCATACAGAAGGAAGAATTGTGATGTATCAATTGAAGGGAAAATCATCCATGTGGTGGGATCAATTTGTGCAGGTGCAAGACATTAGTGAAAAATATACCACTTGGAAGGAGTTTAAGAGGTATTTCGAGAAGAAATACCTAACCAAAAGGTACTATGACAGAAATATGAAGGAGTTCTTCGAACTCAAGTTGGGCAACATGACCATCGATGAATACGAATGAAGGTTTTTGGAACTACTAAAGTATGTTCCGTTAATCAAATATGAGGCTGTCAAGATTCAGAGATATCTGAGTGGACTGCCACCTTCTATTGGTGACAAGATTCAATATGATGATCCTAAGACTATGGAAGAAAGAATAAGAAGGGAAAAATGCTTATATGAACAACAAAGAGAAATGCCTACTTTTCGGAAGGCTTGGGATGATCAGAAGAAGTTTAGGAAAGAGCAGAGGCAGAAGGTAAACAAGCCTCCCTTTTTCAGAAACAGTCCTAAGGGATAGCCATCCTTTAGAGAGCCCAGGAAGGCTGAAGTGAGTGAGAAAATTCCCAGACCGTCACCTATGGAGTGTTGGGGTTGTAAAGGGAACCATAGGTATAGAGACTGCCCCCAAAGAAAAGATAAAGCGAGAATCGTCCACAATGTTCAGCAAGCTGAGACAGTGGGGGATATGGGCAGCATAATGCCAAGGATCTACGCAGCCCTGGACAACAAGCAAGCAGAATTTCAATCGCACATGATTGAAGTGGAAGGTATGATTAACAACCGACCACTAATTATTTTAATTCATTTAGGGGCTATCCATAGTTATGTAGATCCTAGGGTGGTGGAAAGTTTGCATTTATCAAGAAGAAAGCATGAAAAGTCTTGGTTAGTGAAGTTGGCTACAGGGACCAAGAGGAAGGTCACTGAATTGGTTAAGTCTTGTTCAGTGGACATGACAGGATTGAGCACTAAGGATGAATTGAATATTCTGCCTTTAGGCTCTTATGACTGCTTAATTGGGATGGACTAGTTGGACCAGCACCATGCCCTCTTGGACTGTCATAACAAGAGGTTTACATGCCTGGACGAAGAGGGAATCATAAAATAGTCCAAGGAATTCCCAGAGCTGTGGCTGGCAGAGAAATCTCAACCATGCAGCTGAAAAAGTGTTACATGAAGCGCTGTCAATTATTTGCAGCTTGTGTGGAAGAAGCATCCAGAGATGCAATCTCAAATATTGGAGACCATGAGGTACTCACAGAGTTCAAAGACATATTTCAGGAGGTAACTGGACTACCTCCGAAGAGGGACATCGATTTTTCTATAAATTTGATGCCTGGAGCAACTCCAATTTTGAAATCTCCTTATAGAATGAGTACGCCAAAGCTGAAAGAGTTACAATTGTAGCTTGAAGAGATCTTGAAGAAGGGGTACATTCACCCAAGAGTGTCATATTGGGGTGCCCCAGTCCTATTCGTGAAGAATAAAGATAGGACATTGAGGCTGTGCATTGATTTCCAATAGTTGAATAAGGTAACTATCAATAACAAGTATCCTCTGCCAAGGATTGATGATCTTTTTGATCAGTTGAAGGGTGCGAGAATATTTTTGAAGATAGATCTCAGATCGGGGTATCACCAGGTAAGAATAAAGGATGAGGACATCAACAAGACCACCTTTAGAACAAGGTATGGTCATTATGAATTCACAGTGGTGTCGTTTGGACTAACAAACACACCTGATGTTTTCATGTGCTTGATGAATGGTGTATGCAAGGACTATTTAGACAAGTTTGTCATAGTCTTCTTGGATGACATCTTGGTGTATTCCAAGTCGGAGGAAGAGCATGAACAACACTTGAGAATGGTTCTTCAAGTGTTGAAAGAACACCAGCTGTATGCCAAGATGAACAAATGCTCATTTTATCAAAGGCAGATCCATTACATGGGACATATTATTTCAGAATAAGGGGTCGTTGTGGATCCTAAAAAGGTTGAGGCCATCTAAGAATGGTCAGTGCCAAGGAATGTAGCGAAAGTTAGATATTTTATGGGTATGGCAGGCTATTACAGAAGGTTTATAGCAAGGTTCTCAAAGTTAGCTCACCCTATTACTTCCTTGCAAAGGAAGGAGAAGAAGTTTTAGTGGACTGAAGAGTGTGAGAACAATTTCCAGTGATTGAAGTAGCTATTAACCAGCACTCCAATCCTGAGGATTGCAAATCCAAATATGGATTTCATGGTGTGCATGGATGCGTGTAAGGAGGGGTTGTGATGATTTCTTAGCCAAGAGGGATTTGTAATCTGTTATCAGTCCAGGAAGTTGAAAGAGCATGAAAGGAATTATGCCACTCATGATTTGGAGCTGGCAACAATCGTCCATGCTCTGAGGAAATGGATACATTACCTCATGGGAAGGAGATTCGAATTGAAAATAGACCACAACAGTCTGAAGTATTTATTTGATCAGCCGACTTTAAACGCCAGGAAAACCAGATGGTTGGAGTTTCTGTGGGAATATGACTTTGATATCAAGCATATCAAGGGTATGGAAAATAAGGTGGCTGATGCACTCAGCAGAAAAGTGCATGAATTGCATGCTACAACCACTAGCATGTACAGGACTAATATCAGGGATAGAATTCCGGAAGCTGCAAATGTTGATTTGCAGTTCAGAGACTTGGTAGCAAAGCTACAGCAACGTGAGAGACCACAGACCAAGGAAAGTTACACCTTGGAAGTTGATGGCTTACTTCTGTATAAAAACAAAGTGTACATACCCAATGTCCAAGAATTAAAGCTGAAAATTCTAAAAGAAATGCATAACGTAACGTATGTTGGACATCCTGGTTATCAGAAGACTGTAACAACAATCAAAAGCCATTATTTTTGGTCGGGTATGAAGAAACAAATCATTGAATACATCGCCAGATGTATGGAGTGCCAGAAAGTTAAGGCTGAGCATAGGCACCCAGCAGGGTTGCTACAGCCTTTACCCATTCCTAAGTGGAAATGGGAAGTGGTGACAATGGATTTTATCACAGGATTTCCTAGAACAAGCAAGCAGCATGATTCAATCATGGTGGTGGTGGACAAGCTTACAAAAGCTGCCCATTTTATTTCACTGAAAACCACTCACAAGGAAGCAGATGTTGTTGATATCTTCTTAAAATAAGTGACACGCTTGCATGAATTTCCTAAGACGATTGTGTCTGATAGGGACCCAAAATTCACCTCGAATTTCTAGAAAGGACTGTTCAAAGGATTCAGAATGAATCTGAACTTTAGTACAGCGTATCATCCTGAGTCTGACGGATAGATAGAGAGGGTGACCAGAGTAATAGAAGACATGCTGAGAATGTATGTGATGGATAAACCATCAAGATGGGAAGACTACTTGTATTTGGTAGAATTCGCCTACAATAATGGGTATCATGCATCATTGAAGATGAGCCCATTTGAAGCACTTTATGGAAGAAAGTGCAACACTCCAGTGAGCTAGGATAATCCAGCTGAAAGAGCAGTAGTTGGGCCTGAGCTGCTCAAAGAGATGGAAGACCAAATGATAAGAATTAAACAGAATTTGAACATTGCCCAGGACATGCAGAAGAGTTATGTTGATAAGAACAGAACCCACAGAGAATACAAAGTGGGTGATCATGTTTTCCTGAAAGTAAAAACTAACAGGAGTTCCCTAAAGCTGGGAAGTTGCGCCAAGTTGGAAGCAAGATTTTGTGGGCCATTTGAGATCCTAGAAAGAATTGGGTCAGTTGCATACATGATTGCATTACCTGTATCTATGACTGTACATAATGTGTTTCATGTTTCACTGCCTAAGATATATATACCTGATGCTAATCATGTTATCGATTGGAATGCGATTCAGGTGGAACCAGAAGGTGTCATGCAAATGCATCATGTGCGCATATTGGACAGGAAAAGCAAACAACTCTGGAATCAAGCCATAGAGCTTGTAAAGTTCCAGTGGACCTGGTATGGTCCTGAGGATGCGAAATGGGAGCATGAAGATGTTATGTGGGCAGAGTACCTGCATCTTTTTGAAAATTTTGAAAAGCTTGCAGAGATAGTGTAAGGTTTCACTGAGGACAGTGCAAAAATAAGGGGAGGGGGATTGTAGTGTCCCCAAGGCCAAGCCCTTCATAAATCCAGTTTACAAAATGAATTGTAAATATGTGTTATAGGCTGGTGAGACAAGTTTGTATAAGACGGTGGGCTTATGTGATTGTTAGGCCAGAGAGCCTAAGGGTTGTAGGCCAACGGCCTGATTTTGTACTTGTATGTATGTAGCACATTAATAAAATATAAACACTGTCACGTGCAGGCCGACACGATGAATGAGTGATGGGGAACTAAGAATCCATAGAGAGGGCAAGGGATTAGGGGATGGAAGGTGGGAAAAGGGGCTAAGTATTAAGCCTAGGGGGCTTAAGCCTTGGGAATAATAATTTAATATTATTTCAAAAGACATGTGAATAATATGTCTTATCCTAAGTTCTTTTGGAAGGACAGGCAACTTCCAAATGGAAGGAACGCATGCTGAAGGAACGTGTGCAGTTGCATGGGTGACAAATGTCAACCCCGATCCATGCAAATAAAGGGCCGAGATGAGTCGTGATGGGGGTTCTCCTCCATTCGATCCGATCTTCTGAACGGTACATTCCATCTTACCTCTACAAGAGACTCCGTGCAATTCTGAAATCGGGAAAAATAGTTTGTGTTGATTTCAGGGATAGCCTATGTCGATCTCTGGAAAGCTGATGCATCCTCCATCTGAGCAGATCGATCCTGTGCGTGGAGTCTTGTCCAAATCCATATCCATGAGACCATCCACCATTGTTGAACCTGTTGGAAAGCCCGTGTCTGTTTTCCCCATTGGTTGTTGTGGCCACACAGTGCTGGATTGTGTGGGGCTTGTTGGCCAGTTGTACAACACTCTCTCCAGGTGAGAGAGGTGATTGAGGTTGGAAGAACAGTTTTTTGGCCTGTGAGCGATTCTCTCCAAGTGAGAGAGTGTGCAGAGGAAGGAGAGAACTCCTGGAAGGAACCCTGTAGCTGCCATAGAGCTTGGAGACTTCCGGTCCGATTTGTTGCTGAAACCCAAGGCAAGGGAGGTTAGCAGTTGAAGGACTGTCTAGGTGACAGTGAAGGTGTATACTCCTGGGGTGGAACCGGCATGTGGGGAAAGAGAGTCTATGGGCAGTGAGTATGAGTGGTTCTTGGGAGAGAATTCCTTCCTTGTGACTGTGTGTTTTCCCTGTAACCTCAGCCTAGCCTAGGATTCCTTGCCTTGGGATGGAGCTTAGTCCTAGCTCGGGGGTGATCCAATACTGACCTGATGAGCAGTGTGGTCTAAGGCTGGGAGGTTCGTGGAAGGCCTGCACCTGGTTGGTGGAACTACTATTGTTTCCAAGATAAGTACTAGATGATGTTTTAATTTATGTTTCTACATGTCTGTGTATTTATAATTATCATTTATTCTACTGTGCATATGAATTAATGCTAATGCAATGTTTTAAATTATGATAGCAGTAATTTTTAAAACTTACTCTGAGCTCTAAATGTGTTTCATTGCTTAAATGCATGTTGTTTTATAATCTGAGAGTGAGTGTTATATTTCCGTGAAGTATGGTAACATAAAGGTTGCTACAATTTGGTATTAGAGGGATACAACTTAAAGTGAAAGAGTGTTACATTCCACAACGTGAAGGTGATGTGTTTGTTGTTTGAGCATCGTATTATATGACATAATATAAAACTATGATGATGTGAAATAGCATGGTGGTGACATTGAGACGATGTGCACTTTATCTCAATGTTGTAATAGTCAATATAGGGGTGATGCAAGGTTGATGCAATCATCCAAACAACAAAAAGATGACACAAATAATCTTTGCATCATTTTCAGTGTCCATTTCAAATATAAGTTGAAAAAGGGGGTCTCCCCTCATTTCCTTTTCACAAGAGTATGTAGGGAATAGTTTCTTGGAGTTGAAAGGGATGTGTGGGGGCACTCAATAGGAGAAATAAAGGGACACTTATGGGACTTCATCATATCTATTGGTTTCACATGTAAACAATTTTTCATTTTCACCCCTCTAATTCTTTTTAAATTTACAGATTTAAAATAAAATGTGATGTGGGTTTTGAAGATCGGATTTGGATTTTGAGTTTTAGATATGAGTTTTGGAGTTTTATTCATCTTTCCCTATCACTCTCTTCCTCTCTCTCCACTCCCTCCTCCTCCTCCTCCTCCTCCTCTCCCACTTCCTCTTCTTCCAGTCTACACTCTTCCTCTCTTCCCCTTTTACCTCCTCTTTGTCTTCTCCCCTCCTCTCCTCTGCTCTCCTCTACCTCTCTCCCTCCCTCTCTCCATTTTCCTATCTTCCACTCCCTCATATCCCTCTCCCTCTCCTTCCACTCCTCCTCCCTCTCCCTCTCCCTCTTCCTCTACTCCTTCTCCATCTTCATCTCCCCCTCTTCCCATCCTCTTTTCCTCCCTCCTCCTCTCTCACTTCCACTTTTACTTCCCCTTCTCTTCATTTTATTCTCCCTCTTCCTCCTCCCCCTCTTCATTTTCCTCTTTCTCTTATCCCTCRCCCCAATKTTATTTTTCTCTTCCTCTCCTATTATAGTCTTGTAAGTTTCCAAKTTATATTGGGGAATCACCTAGCAATATAGTCAAACCATTTTTAAGTGGGATTTCTTGATGATTTTCTCATTCTAGGTGAAAGGAGCATGCTAAGGATGAAATAGTTGCATGTTTGTAGCATTGTGTTTAGATATATTTTCTATACTTATTAGAATTTCCCTTCCACCCTTACTAGGGCTTGCTCATTTGTTCTTCTCTTAGAAAATCCCAAATAAAAAATATAGGAAGTTGAGTTATGCGTAGAAGCCAACAATCATTTGAATTATAKTTAGTTMATATATATGGCMTTAATTTGAAAYACTGTCACTGAGATAAGTAGCATAACGTAGCAATGRCTCATGGTTCTTCCTTTTCTTAGTTTGTTTGGCTTACACAAAATGAGACAACTTTTGGTTTTCAAGTTAMGCTGAATGACAAGAAGATCCAACATTGTTTTCCTCTCAMTGATTTAGGGTTTCTAATTTTGATTCACTCATTTKGATTACACATGATGAGATAACATAGGGTTTGAAATGAAAAAAAGAAGAAGATATTTTGGTAAAAATACAACTGTATGGTCACACAARGAGATATTTTTTTTCACAATATTACTATTTGTAGGTGATCTAATTTGAGAACASACTAGCAATCCAAGTTGTTCACAAAGAAAGCAATAATAATAATCTAAAGCCTCTCAGGAAATTGGGGTTTACAAGTTAAGTATAATGATGAGAGAAATTTTATGAATAAAAATGATAAAAAGTAAATGAATAACAATCCATTATACTTGCATCCAATGTACTTGCATTAAAAGGATGAAAATAGAGCAAAAATGAACATACTTTGTCAGTTTATCCACTACTACCACGATGACAATATTTCCTTTAGATTTGGGTAAACCTGTAATAAAATGCATCCAAACTTCTTCCCAACGTTGAAATGGTATAGCTAATGGTTGCAGGAGACCTGGCATATTGATTGTCTCTCCCTTATTCTATAAGCATGCCACACATTTAGAAACAAACTTTTGAACATCAATTTTAAGAGCTTCCTGGAAAAAAAATACTTCTTGATCATGTGGTAAGTTTTCAAGAGCCCTGAATGTCCTTCTATAGAATAAGTGTGCAACTCCAGAAACACCTTCTATTTGAGTTGGAAATTCTTACATAAATATAGGAAATCATGATACCATCACAAATCATTCTTCCATACAAATTTATCTAATGCATTGGGGTCCTCTTGTAGTTGTTGAATGATCTTGCTTCCATTCTATCGTTGCTTCTTCCACCCAATCAGATTGTGGAATAGAAATAGCACATAGTGAAACCTTTGTTTCTTCTTCTTTCCTTGAAAGTGCATTTGCTACAATATTATTTTTTTCCTTTTTTGTAGATAATTTCAGAGTCATAACCTAACATCTTTGTAACCCATTTTTGTTGCTCTTATGAAGATAATCGTTGCTCTAAGTACTTCAAACTATCATGATATGTTTTTACTTTAAAGTGTCTTCCTATTAGGTAAGGGCTCCATTTCTTAATTGTATGTAGTATGTCCAACATTTATTTTTCATAAATGGGTTTGAATGAGGTTTTTCCTTTAAGTTGGATTCTTTCAAAGGCAATGGGCCTTCTTTATTGCATTTAAACAACACCAATGCCATGGCCCGAGGCATAACACTCCACAATAAATGTTTATTTGAAGTCAGGTGTGGTCAGGATAAGAGTTGTACACATATAATCCTTAATCTTTTCAAAATATTTGGTTAATTCCCGAGTCCAAGAAAATTCTTCTTTATTTAATAATGTTGTTAGAGGTGCTACTATTTGACCACATTTCTTGAAAAACTTGTAGTAATAGCTTATCAATCCTAAGAATCCTCTTTTTGATCTCCATTTGTTGATCAATGTTGGTACATACATATCCATCCTTAGCATTATTTACTTTTCTTCTTATGTTCCTTGTATATTATACACTTAGTCATTTTTTCCCTTTAAAATGTAGGTTGTGGATCGGGATACTATCAAGTATACAGGTCCGCAAACTCATAAATATATTCGTAGTCACTTTTTATTACCTCATGAACCCAACACTTACTCATTTTTCCATGTTGTAGGAGTCTCGTTGTAGGAGACCCATCCATTCCTGATCTTGCAAATTCCTGTGTCTCACAACTCGTTAACCCGCAACACTCAAAATGACTTCTTATATTTCTTCATGATTTTCTTGAATGTGGATGCATGAAAATCGTCCATTCCAGTTACCTTTTTACCAAGACCTAGAATCCGCAAAATTGACCTTTTCTTATACTTAGTTTATTTCACCCTTACAGATGCAGGAGTCCCTCCTTCTTATCTTTCTAACTCCCCATGCTCATAGTCCTGCATCTCGCGATCCCACAATCATCATATTGCACTTTCCATTTCCCACTTTTTACTTCCATACTTAACCATTTTTCATGTTTCTCGACATCACATCACCAATCCTAATGAAATTTACTTCCCATCCATAATGTCAGTCACCACTTGTGTGAATCTAAGTATCGTTATTAAGTGGGGAAGATTTCATAAGAACTTTGTAATAAATTCAAAATCTAACCATGCAAATTAACAATTTTGAAATAAGAGCTATAACAGTTGATAATCAAGGAAACACATGATAAATTTAATAAATAATTAAGACACCATGTTGTAAAAAGGTTATATCGACATGAGCGCCACCTATTCATAAAAAGAAAAATCAGTGTAAAGACATGTTAAGTAAAATAAAATACGTGTATTGCAAAGACACACTCAACACTCTTAGATGAGAAGATCATTAATTCCATTGGTCACAACCCTATAAGTGGTATTTGGTTCTTCCCCCTACAAACAAGGAGTTAAAAAAGGTTTGGAGTTTAGGCATGGAATTTTCCGAGCGCATACCTGAGGTGTAAAACTTCAAAGAATTGGTACTTTGGTGCGTCGATAAATTTGACACAAAGAGGAGGATTATTCAAATCCAAGGGAAGCCACCAATTTCCTTTTCCCCATCGGTATTCAGAAGAATGATGCAACTTCCAAATCTCAATATGTTGTTTAAGAATGAAGACGTTGACGAGTTTCTCAAGGAACACTAAGGAGAAGCAGAGCTCCTCGAGAATCATCTCACCAGCCTGAGAATTAACAAAAATTATGCTTAGGTTGAGGTAAGTTATCTGAAATACCCATACAAAGAGTTTGATTGGATTTTTTCTCGAATAATTAGACTCAAGTCCATGGAATTTGTGCCAAAATACATTATGTACATTCTCTACTTTGTTTTTCATGAAGACGCCATGATTGATTGGGACCGAATCATTTGAAATGAGATATCGTTTCAGCTGGGTGGCCTACGAAAAACCATAAAATTTTACATGACTTCTTATTTATGCTATGTTATTTCTTACTGTAACATATTTGAAGACTTTCCTAGGGAAAGGAATGTTGATTTTATGATGGAACCAACTTTTGTTTGGTACTTGGATTTATGGAGACATAAATCCCAATACAATTTTTACGCGATCGAAAATGGTTTTATGTTTTCTTTCAAAAAAATGATTCATGGTCCTACTGCATCGAGGTTGTCACTAGAGGCTTCATCCTTTCTCACTGAGAAAGGAATTTTTGAAAATTTGGAGGATTTTGGTCTTTTGAGACTATTTGGGTTCCAGGGGAAACCCTTCTTGTTACCCTTCTATGTTTCTGATCAACTTTTTGTCATCGAGGTGTGCGAAGAGTATAAATAATGGGCACACTTTTTCAACAAAAAAAGAAAGAAACAATTCACTACAAGGAGAACACCTTCTTGTGGAGGTTTTTAAGGAACCTCCCTGAAAAAATTATCCCTTAGTTGTTTATAGCGAAGGCAGGCGACCAAATTTTTTTGCTAAGGTTCTTTTTATTAGTGTGACTTTGAGGACTATAAGCATAGGTGTGCATCTAAACATACTGCATTGATGCTAAAATGTTCAAATACACCATCTATGTTCATAGCAGAGGTTGCTAGTGAACATGAGCAGTCACAAGTTTTTTGCGAACAATATTTTTTGGTGGGCCTATACTGTACATCCTCCCCAGTACTAAACTAAAACATAATGCACTGGTGCATAGATGTTCAAATGCACTGTCATAAGTTATAAAAAATAACAAGCATCGATAAAAGTGTACCAGTGCCATTGAATATTAAGTACCAGAGCGTACACAATGTTTGATGGCACATCGCGGTAAGGGTAAATAAAAATAAATAGCCAAATCAATTTTCATTGTGGCACCTCATCCAATTCTTCCAATCTCTCAAGCAAGCACTGATGCTTACTCTATTTTCATGGACACCATGTTCCTGGTGCTTCTCGATGATTTGGATAGCTCCACCAGTTAATATTCCACACATTTCCATTTCTTGGAAGTTACCAATTTTTTTTATTTCCTCTCAATGATGGAAGCATGCCTCCTCAAGACATAACATTTCAGGCAATTTTTTTATTACCTTCCCATTTCCATTTTCATGAGTTCAAAATTTGAATTTAGCTTGAAATTTGGGAATTTTTTTCAATTTTTTTCCATCTCCACGTGGTGTGTCATTTCGATTCAGCTCGCCCCGACGTGGTGTGTCTTATGATAACTTCACAGTAAGCACCATCGTCGATGCATCCAAGTTTTACATTAAGCGGTGCTTCCTCTTAAACGACTCGAAGCATCGGTGCGTTCCATTTAACATGTTAGTGATTTTTGAAATCCGAAGCACCATTGCGTTCCATTTAACCAAGCGCACCGTTAAAAATGACACATGAAATATAACTCAGTGGTGCAACCATTTTAAGAAAATGCATCAGTGCAATTAACAGATCCACATCAGAACAAATATTGACCGATTTGGCATTGTGTGGTGTTTCCTTTGATGCCTCGTGTCTAGTGCTCTACTATTCACAATGCACCGTTAAACAAAACGATAGTGCTTCAATAAAATGGGTGCACTAGTGTGTTCCTAGTAACAAAATGAACCAATTAATTTGCAATGAATCAATATAATAGAACGGTGCCCATAATGCCAAAAACCACACTAGTATGTTATATTATACGACGCACTGCTAAACATCAATCTGTTGCTCCGAAAACTATAGTGCATTGGTACTGTCAGTTAGAGAAATCGCACCATTGTGAACACATTTCATAAAAAATGGGTCGACGGTGTGTTTATGTTAACCAAATGCACCATTGCACTGTGTCATTTCAATGGACACCCCATAACTGGTGCTCTCGACAATATAACACTGTTAAACAAAATGTCGATTCTCCAATAGCACGGTAGCACCTATGCATTTATATTAACACACCACACTACTTAAGTTTATATAAAACAATTTCACTTGTCGGTGTGCCTGAATCGAAACAATGCATCAGTAATGTAAAGAGCATGGCATCGGGATGGATTTTCATAAATTATCAGTGCAATGCATCTTATGGTAAGAATCACTAAGATGCTAGGAAGTGCACCAATTGAGATAAACGCACACGTGTGTTCTATTAATCGAATGCACCACCAAATTTTCGAAACAAAAATTTCCCTCCGCAATTTAAACTTCTCAACCACAAACTGAACAAACACACCAAAAGTTTTAGTGGGAGCATTACAATGGTATCAGAGTTGTGCATCTTGCTAGCCTAAGGGATTATTAATGTTTGCAAATTAGTCAGCATCGGTAATTTGGTATCAAGGCACATTAAGTGGTTAAGGGATGGAGTCAAATCAGGAGTTCGAGGCAAAGTTTTTACAATCCTGTCAGGAATATGCAAAAAATCTAACCACATAGCCTCTAGAGTGGTTGAAGCCACACTTATCAGTGGGGAAGAAGAGAAAAGGATCCAAATATAGAGAGGTTTATGAAGCCAAAAATTCATCACAGGTGGACTTGTTGATGACACAAGAACATTCACATATGGAGGAGCATGCTTCTTGCCATGATGAGGAGGTGTGCATTGAGGAAGACCAATACCAAGAGGTGATTTGTGAAGACGCAGTTGACACTATAATGTTGGAGGATTATGACACTAGTACGCATGATGAGGTGACATATTTTCCCACTTATTATGACTATGAGGATGACAACACACCAATATCTAGTACACCATCAGCATTGACCTGTGGAGCCCATGACACTAACACATGTGATGGACAAGTTGATGGCATGCATGTTGAGGATGCTTATGAGGATGTGGATGTGATAGCACCTACATATGATGAAGATGCAACACCATTTCCAGTTTATGATCCCTATGATGAGGATGGCATGATGCTACCCACATATCACAGAGGATGGGTGTTTGAGATATTTCCATGGGACATAGATCATTCTTCAAAGGAGCCATGCATGGAGGATAGCTCACATGAGTCCCATCATAGCATGATACCACCTGGTGCATCATGTGATGTTGATTAGGGGAGCATTCTTACATATGATAGCCCAGGCCACTTGGATGTAGTTGGAAAGAGGCCTTTAGCATCGCGTGTTTTGGAGGATTTCTTGTTAGTGACCGAGGATCATATTACACAGGTGTTGACCAGAGCTGATGGAGCTCATAGATTCATTGAGGAGATTATGTGGAGATCTCAAATGGAGGAGAGACATAATGGAGTGGCAAGTGGAGTTACTAGTGCACAATTACGTATCATCAAGGAAGCACTACAACAGTTGAAGTCAGACTACATGCAGTTGTTTATAGAGAGGGACCTTGCTCTCAGGGTTTCTAAGAAAAAGAAAAGATAGGTTGAGGAACTACATTATCAACCGAGTGTGGCATGCTCTTCACCACTTAAAGAAAGGACTCCATCATATTTGGCAGTGATGACACAGAAGGGTGTGAGTGTAATGCATGATGAGAGGGAGGAGCCTTTTATGATGAGTCCAGATGAGGAGGATTTTGAGTTGCAGGAACTTGAGGAGAGTTTCGATTACGCTCTGATGTGGCATTGCGGGGGTTAGGAGGAATTTCCTTTGGAGAGCTCATTAGAGGTTCAGAGCTTAGTTGTGGAGGAGATGGTTGAACACCGTCTTTGTGGACCGGTCTACGATGAAATATATGCATACTTGGATTGGGTGGACAAATACATGACATACATGGACACACTCTAGGATGCAGGTTCAGTCACCATCAATAGAGTATTGGTTCCAATAGTGCATACATGGTACAGGATGGAACATGCGGAAACAGTGGTGTGCAATAGTATATAGGAGTCCTCTTTGGCACATGGTGGTGTGCAATGGAGCTTCGGTGTGTTTCCTCCAGGGAAACCTCTTGACAGATATTTTAAGCATACCATCGAGTTGAGGTTACCTAGGATCGATGAGTGGATGGGTGAGCCTCAGAGATCCATACATCTCTCAATGATCTATATTCATCATGGGTGTCATCAAACTTGGGGAAGGGAGAATGATACACATATATATTCTTCCAGACGTTATCATGAGCTCTTGGTCATA
This sequence comes from Picea engelmannii, assembly GCA_009831015.1. Taxonomy (NCBI): domain Eukaryota; kingdom Viridiplantae; phylum Streptophyta; class Pinopsida; order Pinales; family Pinaceae; genus Picea; species Picea engelmannii. The sequence goes on from ML784670.1 coordinate 244,624, forward strand.
CCCTTGGGGTTGACCAATGTCCTATTTGTTGTCCAGTCTTGTAGGCAGTGGCAGAGGAATTTGTTGATTGATGTCTTCATTGTACATAACATGACATGGGAGGTTCACCTAAGTCACTACTACATATGGGTGGATTATTCCACGATTTTTTTCCATCTCCACGTGGTGTGTCATTTCGATTTGGCTCGCCCCGATGTGGTGTGTCTTATGCTAACTTCACAGTAAGCATCATCGTCGATGCATCCAAGTTTTACATTAAATGATGTTTCCTCTTAAACGACGCAAAGAATTAGTGCGTTCCATTTAACATGTTAGTGATTTTCGAAATCCGAAGCACCAGTGCATTCCATTTAACCAAGCGCACTGTTAAAAATGACACATGAAATATAACTTAGCGGTGCAACCATTTTAAGCAAATGCATCAATGCAATTAACAGATCCACATCAGAACAAATATTGACTGATTTGGCATTGTGTGGTGTTTCCTTTGATGCCTCATGTCTAGTGCTCTACTATTCACAATGCACTGTTAAACAAAACGATAGTGCTTCAATAAAACAGGTGCACTGGTGTGTTCCTAGTAACAAAATGAACCAATTAATTTGCAATGAATCAATATAATAGAACTGTGCCCATAATGGAAAAAACCACACTAGTATGTTATATTATACGACGCACTGCTAAACATCAATTCGTTGCTCCGAAGACTATAGCGCACTGGTACTGTCAGTTAGAGAAATTGCACCAGTGTGAACACATTTCATAAAAAATGGGTTGACGATGCGTTTATGTTAACCAAATGCACCATTGCACTGTGTCATTTCGGTGGGCACCCCATAACCAGTGCTCTCGACAATAGAACACTATTAAACAAAACATCGATGTTCCTATAGCATGGTAGCACCTGTGCATTTATATTAACACACCACACTGCTTAAGTTGATATAAAACAATTTCACTTGTCAGTGTGCCTGAATCCAAGCAATGCATCAGTAATGTAAAGAGCATGGCACCGGGATGGATTTTCACAAATTATCAACGCAATGCATCTTATGTTAAGAATCACTAAGATGCTAAGAAGTGCACCAATTGAGATAAACACACCGGGGTGTTCTATTAATCGAATGCACCACCAAATTTTTGAAACAAAAATTTTCCTCCGCGATTTAAACTTTTGAACCACAAACTGAGCAAACACACCAAAATTTTTAGTGGGAGCATTACAATGGTATCAGAGTTGTGCATCCTGCTATCCTAAGGGATTATTATTTTTTGTAAATCAGTCAGCATCGATAATTTGGTATCAAGGCACATTAAGGGGTTAAGAGATGGAGTCAAATTAGGAGTTCAAGGCAAAGTTTTTACAATCCTATCAGGAATATGCAAAAAATCTAACCACAGAGCCTCTAGAGTGGTTGAAGCCACACTTATCAGTGGGGAAGAAGAGAAAAGGATCCAAATATAGAGAGGTCAATCCTTGTCTTCCATGCTCTGAAGTTAGAATCTCCTTCTAACTTGTTTTTTGACTTCATAGAGTAAGTCATAACTGCTTTGACTTGGTCAACCTTTGACTTTGGCTAAAAACTCAAACTTGACGTCTTGGCTTGCTGAGAATACCAGGAGGTGTGCTAGGCTAGGGCGCACTAGGCTATCCAAAACTTAGGTCAATATCTTTACTTAAGGAGCCTCAACAAGAGAGTTAGGGTTTCATTGTTGCAACAAAAATTGACTACAACTGCAACTGCAACTGTAACTGAGAAAATCCTCCCAGTCTATCTTCCAGCAATTAGATTGTTCGAAGATAGTGTGGGCCCATAACCTGTTAGAAAGTAATGGATGTGCTTGTTTAACCATAGACAATATAGCAATATTGTCACCCAACCATAGGCCGAAGCCACCCCAAGCACCTTAACCTTGACAAAGAATGATTATGGAAGCAAACCAATAGCCAACCAAGGCTAATGCATAAATATAACCAAGACTGGTCAGAAAGTCCAACCATAACCAACAGAAAGTCTGAGCCTGAACTAGGAAACCAGATTCCAGTAGTTGTCGGTTGTAACTGCTCCCAGACTTGTGCACTAGCCCAGTTCCTACAGTGCGCACTTCTTCCTAGCTGCAATTTTGAGCAGTGTCTGGAAAATGAGGTCTAAATACTTGTTTTTATACTGTTTCCTGAGTTGTCTGGGATGAATTCTCATTCTGGAGACTAAATACTAAATATTAATTATTTCCTTGAGTTGACTTGTCTTCTAGGGTTATGTTCAATGCTTTAGGGTTACTTCTTGCTTCTCGGAAAATTCTATTCTCGTCAAGGTTACACGTGGAGGTAAATACCTCCCGCAGCTACCATAATATCAACACATATAGCAAAGAGATTGGATCGCTTTTTGATCTCAAATTGGTTGGTTGAAGAACCTATTCTTTTCAGACAATGGGTAGGATCAGGAGGGGAATTGGATCACTACCCAATTTTTATGGAGATAGCAGGAGCCACCAGAAAACCAGCCAGCGCTTTCAAATTTAACTTTGGCTAGTTAAAAGAGGAAAGTTTCATAAAGTTGGTAAAGGATTTTTGGGCTCCTTTAGGGCCAACAGAGCGTGTTGTTGTCCAATTTGAAAGGAATTTAAAAGCCCTAAAAATTGCCACAAAAGCCTGGGAAAAAAGGAAAAAACAACAGCTGGAACAAGACATTATAAGCATAGAAGAAGCACTTCAATCCCTCTATGACCCTGAAAAAGGAGGTTTTTCCACCCTAGCAGAAAAAGAGGCCCTCTTATCCTTGGAAAAGAATAGAGGAGAGCTTCTCCAAGCTAGGGAAGAAGAATGGAGACAAAAGGGTAGGGCTTTTTGGCTTCACAACAGGGATGAAAATACAAATTTTTTCCAAGCTTATGCAAAAGGTAGGAAATTGGCAAACACCATATGGGGGCTAAAGGATCAATTGGGAAGGAAAATCTCTTCCTTTGAAGATTTGGCAAGGCTCGGGTCACCACTTCAAATCCTTATATATTGTAGACAGAAGGGTGTCCTTAGATGCCACCCTTCAGATGACATTATTCTTCCCCCATTTTGTAGAAGAGGAGGAAAATCTAGACCTAATGGTTGAAGTAACGGAAACAGAATTAAAAGAAGTCTTCCACAATTTTCAAAAAGAAAAAATGTCGGGTCCTGATGGTTGGTCCATGCATTTCTATGTAGGTCTTTTCAATGTCATCAGACAGGATATTCTCAAAGTTATAGAAGAATCCAGAGTAAATGGCTTCATCCACCCTTCTTTCAATGCCACTTTCATTGCTCTAATTCCAAAGCAGAATGCTCCAAAAAATTTGGATGAGAAAAGATCCATTTCTTTGTGCGACTGCATTTATAAATTAATTTCAAAAATCATCAGCA
>ML784670.1:293724-312493 GCA_009831015.1 Picea engelmannii
GTGAGGGGCCATATGAGCTTCCACCTTCACGTGGTTGGACCTGTTCATTAGAGAATAACCTATTCTCGAAACAAAGAGAATCTCATTAAGGTATGTGATCACTTAAGTTTTTTCTAGAGTATTTTACATAACTAAATGCCTGTTTATTTGCTTATATATTATTTACTCATATAGATAATTTGTCTTTTATGATTCATGCAGGTCTTGGTGATCGAAATTCATCTCGTGGAAAAATATTATCAATTTGTATGGGTTAATGGATCTGGAAAAAGGACAATGGTAAGGTAAGGGTTTTGACGTGTTTTTTAAAGTATAAAACTCAGTGTAGAACTTATGGAGACATAGAAATGTAAAAATACAATTTTGATTGTTGTAAATATATTCATAGTTTCTAGGACATTACTAGCATCAAATTAATGTATGAGACCCCTATGTTTGTGGTATGCATAGAGGGTCTATTCATTGTCCCACAAACAAGCGGGTCTCATACATCAATTTGGTGCCTCGCTAGGTTGTGACCTATCAGTATATTTTTGAGATATAAGTAATTTTATAAGTCGATGCGCAACAATATATAAACACATAAACATATTTTGATCAACCATTGAAATATCGCACCTACAAATCTACTTTGGCATGTTTCTAGGATCATTTATCTCCCCATGCATATTTAATTTTATGAGTAATTGAGTTGATGAGTTTAGGTGATATACATTGTCTTAATTTTAATTTTATATGAATTTAAGAATGCTTGAGGTTTTGATCTAATGATTGGTACATAGTTTGTCTTTGGAATAATACTTTCATAATTATGATAGTGAATTCAAATTGTAGAGGACACATTGTTTTCATGAGTTAAATTTCTTAATAAGGAGACTACATTTTCGAGAACTTATGGTTTCACCAAGGGTTCTTGTAGAGACCTAGAGTAGGTCCCACTCAAGGGAATGAAAAGAACCCTCTTTTCTATGATATTCTATTTTCTATATTAGTTTACAAGTTCATGCAATTTATTACAACAGTTTTATTTGTTTCATGTCATTTTATTTCAAGCCATTTTATTTCTGCAATTTTACCCCCCCCCCCCAACATTTTCTATGCCAGGTAGCGTTTCCTTTGAAACTATTGCTAGTTCCTTTGAAATTCCCTCAACCTACACATCCTAAGTCATGTCAACCATCTGTGTCTTGGTATCCACATACAAACTGACAACCAAATCATTCTGGGAACAAGTGATCTCCCTCTAAGTACAAAAGAATCTGATCCACCCTTCTAAGAATTAAAGCGTCCAAGAAACCATTCCTGTGAGAGACCATATGGTTGTATGACCATAGGACTCCCAAATATACCTACATGCTCTCTACCCATTTTGCAACTCCATATGGTTGCAGGACCTTGTGCCCTAATATGACATTCTCCCTATGTGGATCTCTCTCCTCGTTCCCTTGAGTGGATCCAAAATTCAACTCATAGGTTATATTGAAGGTTGATCCTTCCTGCCTAATAAGATAATGGCCCATTGTGTGTTGGACGAAAGGGTAGGCACGTCCATTTTTGGATGTCTTATTTACTCTAGGTTGAGGCCCAACTTTCTTGTTAAGTGTAGTTTGCGGGTTGTTGCACCTAGCTTGGGATTTCCAACAATAAGATTTGTTATTCTTTTGCTAATTAGATTGAAAATCCTTTGCTTTCAGAGAAGAAGTTGCTACATGCCCATGCTAAAAAATGAATCTACAACAAAAACCAATATTTTTAGAGTCTAGTCAATGTGTTCCATGATTTCTTTGGTTTTTTCTCTATCTTCTTCTTCCTCTATTGCACAAAGTTCTTCAAAGTGTTGCCTAGCTGCTTCTTTCACTTCTGTGAAATATTCTATCTTCTACCCTCTTTCTAAGTATATTATTTTAATTGTATTCCTATGCTCCCATGCTTTAGTGTTCTTGTGAAAGAAAGAAGTGTTTCTATATTCTGCTTTCTCCCAAGTATCCTCTACAAGAGCCAAAACTTCCTCGTTTTGAAGCCAGAGAGGGTTAAATCTAAAAGGAATGGGCCCAAAATTTTCTAAGGGTTCAAAGGTTAGACCAATAGGATTATGATCGAAGAAAACAAAAGGTATAATTTTAGAAGAGATAATATAATTAGAGATTAAAAATCACTATGAATAAGAAACCTATCCAAACGAGCCATAATGAAACTAGGATTCACTCTTTTGTTACTCCAAGTATACTTTCCTTTGGTCAGTTTTACATCTGAAAGATCCCAATCAGCAATTAATTCCTCCATTCTTTCTCTCATGGGGTCATTAACTATATTACCTCCCTTTTTCTATGAGTTTATCAAAATAGTGTTGAAATCCTCAACCGCAATGCTAGAGTTTGAACCATACTTTTTTCCATGTATCTAGTGTTGAAATCCTCAACCACAATTCTAATAATTTTTCATATAGGAATAAAAATACATGTATCGCATAAGGGAACTTTTGATAATCTAGATATTTGAATCTTCCGAATAGAGATTGACCAAGGCAGTGATAATTATGTATGAAAACTAAGATATGATTTTCTAGGCACTAAATTTAATATCTATGATGAACCGCATGCGTACTTATTTGGTGCAAGATTAATTAAACATCAGATAGCTTACCCATTAGGTGATGTAAACATGATCACAACTCCTCTTGAAGAAGTTTCTAAAATTACAGAATCCCTAAGAGGTTCAATTGGGTTATGACTTGAAGGTGCATTTCCTGGAGGTAGTCAAAAGGTGGATCTGCAGGGATAGCTAGTCATGACCAAATAATGGAAGGTGGATATGTTAGGGTATCTAGTCATGACTAGATAATGGAAGATGGATCCCAAGGATTACTTACTTCTTTTGAACTTTTTATGAAAGATGGGAAATGATAATCATAGAATAACTCAAATATTTTATTTAATGGTTGCAATGGCTCATTTTGTTTTTGTTGTTCATTCTCTCATCATTGCAGCCAAACAACTCCAAAAGTTTTATTGTGTTAATGAGGATAAAATTGTGTCACTCTGTCTTCTCCCAAGGACATCAGGAAAGAGTGTAATCATATTTATGGAGACGATTAATCACATCAACCCTCTCTTTTGCTGTTAGGAAGCATGCCACTAGATTTTTATTAGCACTAAACAAAAGAAGTTGAAGGTGCCAAATCCAGGTTACTTGACTGTCTCTTTTTTTTCAATTAACATATATGACATCTACTACAAGAGTACCTTAAAATTCGATCAAAATGAGCAACACGAAAATGAAAAATCAATATCATCCTCTCGAAGTTCTGGCAATTCTAGATAAGCTAGCTATCATTTAAGAGAAACTGACTATTGCATGTCTAAAGGTGTGGTGTTCCTTTCTTGCAGAGTTTACAGTTCACTATACATATTTATGTCTACTGTGAAAACTGCATGTGTGCACTTTTTCAAATGTACTCCCTGTCATAGAAGAAAACCATTACAACTCAGTTTAGTTGATGTGTGTGATAGAGAATTCTCATTATAGATCATTTAAATATAATTCCACAAACTTTTTCTCTCCCAATAGTAGATCGGGCCCAGGTCACATATCCTCCTTTAGAAAATGTAGCAGATAGAAAATCTATTCTTGGTAAGATAATTGACATGAAATCCCATTATAGAACCATGTGAAATTTTTTAATGAGACAAAGCGTTCATTTAATTAGAGAAGGGTTTGTTACCAAATATGATAAGCATGGAGCCTTCAGTTATCAACTATGGGTGTCTTATGCATCTCTATACCAAAGGTGATAGGATTCTAAACAAATGGAGATGAGTAAGGGAATGGAGGCTTATGGTATAAAACAAAACACAAAGATGTATTCAATGTTTATTAATGGATATGTGCAATCGAATGACCGTGCAAATTCCTTTGCCATTTTATTTTAAAAGAGATGATGAGAGAAGGTTTAAAGCCTGATTTTGTAGCTTATAACATTATTTCAAATTCATTTTGTAAACTTGGTAACATATACCATGCCATTCGAACTCTTGATCAAGACCATCACCATGAAATTTACCACCATAATTTATGGATTTGCAAAATTTGGAGATATGAGTAGAACTTTAGAAATGGTAGAACTTCCTTGTGGCTATTGATATTGCATGGATTCTATGAACATTTATAAATAGGTTATGATATTTAGTATCATTTGGTATCTTGTCACGAATGTTTCTGCAATATCTATAGTATGATTAAAGAATTATAAGTATAGCCATACATGATTTTTGATATTTATTATCAATCTGCTTTATGCAAATAATACCTTTCATGCTTGAATATATCTCCACCTCAACTACAATTTTCATGAATGAGTTTAAAATTATTGGATTCATTAGCCAAATGCCTAGCACGTATTCTGTCATATCATTAATGCCTAAATAGCTCCATACATCTTCTATGTTTGTGATACTTGTGTTAATCTTTAAATAGTAGTGACTTCCATTCTCATTACCATTTGAAGTTATCTATCCTTCTTTAATATTCCTCTGCATCTTTCATTTTATCATTTTATGTTTCAACCATTTATACACAATTTATAATATTTACTATCATTTTGTATATTGTCATGAATGACACTCTCTGGACATTTGTAAACAATCTAGGATATTTGTTATCATTTTGTATTTTGTCATGAATGTTTCTGCAATATTTGTAATATGATTAAAGAATTCTAAGTATAGCCATATGTGGTTTTTGATATTTATTATCAATCTACTTTATGCAAAGAATACCTTTCATTATTGAATATATATCGGATATCCACCTCACCTAAAGGTTTTTTGAATGATTTTTGTTATCCCCAACTCCTAGGGATAACTAAGGAGATGATTCCTCGAGGCCCTTAGGTTGCAGACATGGAGTATCGAGAGACAACTTGACCAGCAGTGCCCACTTGCACAGACAAAGATCCGCTTCACCACCATAGTTCCAAGTTCATCGTGAGGGTATCTACCACATTAGTTGGCTTCCGAAAGATATTGGGTCTTGATCCATGAGGTACAAGTTAGGTATTATGGTGAGTTTCATTTCAATATTTGAGGAATTTGAGTTTTTTGGATCTTAAATTGTTTTTGATTATGTAGTGTTTTCTTGGAAATTATGTTTTTTCCCTTGTTTCACTTTCATGGTTGACATTGCGCCCTAGTAATTAGGTCACCCTTAGGGATAGGCGTGCTACTAGGAGGTCCTCTTGATGAGTCATCGTGACTTTACCGTCCATAATTTTCACTTTCCATACTTCATCCCCTCATCTCCTTACCTTTTGGGATTGTTGGGTGTATTGACCCAAGAAGGGATTGTTCCTCATTTCATGGGAAGAAGGGGATGAAGGCCCAGAGGGAAGGTAGATAGAAAAATATAAAATCCTATTATGAACCTTACATATTCTCTCCCAAAGAGGTCTTGAGAGAAATGAAATGATTCTCCTAGAAAATCAAAGACCTTCAAAAGCAAACACATAATTATGAATGCCCTAGTTGTTGAGGGGTTTACACAAGGTGTGTTACAAGATAAAATATACCCCCATGGAACCATGTGTACTTATCCCTTCAAGTGAAACTTTGGTACTACTTTGGTACTAACCCCCAAGCTAATTGATTCATCATAGGGAGTGCCAAGTGTTTGGACCTTAGTAAATTAATGACGATAAATGGTCTTGTAAAAAGGTTGCATTGAAAATGAAGGTGCAACACACCCTCTACAAAGGCACCCATAAATGAGACACTACAACCCATTGTATTATAGTGGTGCCACACATTGGATGATGATGACATGCCTTTGGAGGCCTAAGAGACACCTTGGAGGATCTCATATATCCCCTACAATCCAAACAACTTGCCTTTGGAGGCCAAAACATCACCTTTGAGGGCTTGACATCACCCTAGGGACCCTAGGGATAGGGTTTGGTGGTGATTGAAGAAACTTGGAATGTTTTGAAGGAGGGATCACTTGAATCATGGAGGAGAGGCTTGGATTGAAGACACTTGGCCTTTGGAGGCCTAGCGCACTCATATCCAACTCAACCAATTGACCTAAAGTTCCAAAACGTTTCCCCAAGTGGTTGTCATCGTGTATCTAAGGCTTATCTTGTTTGCAAATTATGATTTAAAAAATGTTATTTTGGCAAAGGGGAAAGAAAACAGAGCTTTATAAAGATCCCTACATTATACATGAACCAGTTAGAGCCATCGTCTATAACATGTGAAAAATTCAACTCAATGATAAATCCTAGGAAGGAAAATCCTTTAGAATATATGGATCCTAATCAATGGCATCAAAAAAGAATCCCAATAAGTATATATCCACTTACAAAGATTTTTTGGTGATGTACATAAGCCATTAAGGCTAGAGACAAGTGAGTGATTTAGATTATAGTCTTGTCCCTTCTTGGCCCATATAGGACCGTATTTCAAAATCATAACCGAGGTTTCCTTATCCACACAAAAGGATGTGATAGGAGATTTCTTAGAAAGCAGGGGAAAACTATCAATTAAAAAAAAAAAAAAACCTACAGAAGGCGTGGCAATAGTGACATAATTTTCTTGCAAGTATGGAATCTACGTCAGAAGCTATTGATGGGTGTTTTTACTCTTCCATGCTTTTTCTTCACTATTGCCATGATTTTTCGTCTCTACTTGCCACTCTTTTTCGTCACAAGTATGGCATTTGCGTCGCAAGCCATTGGTGGGTTTTTTACTCTGCCACGCTTTTTCATCGTTATTGCGATGATTTTCGTCACTACTTGCCATGCTTTTTTTTCACAAGTATGGCAACTGCGTCACAAGCCATTGGTGGGGTTTTTACTCTGGCACACCTTTTCCTCACTATTTCCATGATTGTTCATCGCTATTGCCATGATTTTTTCATCACAAGAAGGTATACCTCTCTTTAGGATGATGACACGTGGTGACTTGATTTCATCGCTATTTCCACGAATAACGAATGCGTGGATATAGCGACGAGAAAATTTCCACGAAAAATATTGTTTTCCTTCATGGAAAGTGCGATGGATATGTGTAGCAATAGCGATGAAAAACTGTGGCAAATTTGGTCATATCTAGTAGTGTCTAATTCCCATAATTTGAATTCATTCCATAATTTAAATATAAAATACATCGTTCTTAACTACCTTTCTACAAACATAGAAGATCTGATAACATGGTTACTTCATCATAACATCATTGCATACTAATTCAATAATCTATCACCTTGCTCATTTAAGGATAGGAAGAAATTCCAGAAACATAGAGTCAATAACCTTAAAAAATAAAACAAAATCCTTTTAATTGACAATCTACTATTTATGATAGTTTTAATCACTTAGATACAATGAAGATATATCCCATAACTAGGAGAGAGTTTGTTCTAAGAAAGAGTTTAAGTTCTGTAACTATTTAATCACTTAGATACAATGAAGATATATCCTATAACTACCTTTCTACAAACAGAGAAGATATGATAACATGATTACTTCATCATAATATCATTGCATACTAATTAAATAATTTATCACCTTGCTCATTTAAGGATAGGAATAAATTCCAGAAACATCAAGTCAATAACCTTAAAAAATAAAACAAAATCCTTTTAATTGACAATCTACTATTTATGACAGTTTTAATCACTTAGATATAATGAAGATATATCCTATAACTAGGAGAGAGTTTGTTCTAAGAAAGAGTTTAATTTTTGTAAGAAGCTTGCAGCTTCTCCTCAGGTACCAAGTGCCACACTTCTAGAGTCAACTATAGAAGTGCATGGATGGACTCATCAAAATCCCAAGTTCAGAAGAAACAGTGCAAACAAACAAAGGGGAGTCGCAAAGTACACACTCAATAATTAGAATCTAAAGATTAGGAGGGATGCGCTAAGAGTGCTCGAGTTCAAATCAAGGAAAAAGGTCAAGATCGATAGGGGTGCAGGGTTCAAAGGAGGAGTCAAGACCATTGAACCATGAGAAGGCTACAATAGCCGTCAGATCTGGGAGTTGTAGAGGAGGACTGTCAGATCAACATTCGATTAAGTCCTGGTCATCATATCTCAGTAAGGGTAGATCAACAATGGGGAGCTATTGTGGGATTGAAGGGTCGAGTTAACTATCGCACCAGTTTTAGTTCCACAATCCACACCAGCCATCGATTGTTACCTATAAACTGATTAAAGGTTGGCATCGGTCCCACTACCAACGAGTAGTTTCGATTGCGAAAATCGAGAGAGGGTTTAAACATAAGGATAGTTGAGACTTTGCAATCCTTCCTAGCCATCGATCTTCACAATTTAATTAATCACGACCATTGAATTAAACCGTCGATTAGCACTCAATGATCTGAGCCTAGGTCATAACTCTCGGTCATAGGAAGGGAGCAATAGGCCCTTCAGGATAGTTGACTGGGCCCCAAACTCTGAATCACGAGGTAGATATACACCATAGATCGATGTGTGAATGCTAGTCGTTGGATTCGTCATATTTTGACGATTCGACGAGTTGAGTTTGCAACAGAAGAGTTGAAAAACCTCAAAGCTTTGAAGTATCAGAGTGAAGGATATTCGTATATCTGACAAACGATCATGGGCCATTATATCTACAAGATTATAGTCTTTAATGGTTTGGTAATTCATAAAAAGAGTCATGGCGTTAAGGATAAGGGACTCTTAGAGTCCCGGAGTCTAGAGTACATCAATACCGTCGAATCCTAGGTACACATGTATGTAGATCCGAGTATTTAGATTTTGGTTGTTCGAGAGATGTGTTGAATTTGTGAAGTTGGGAAAGGTCCCAAAATCCTGAAGTACGAAGTTAATCATGACCGTTGCCAATCGATAAAAAAGGACCGTCAGATCTAAGGGTTTGTACTTCATTAGTTCGGAGGAAAACCAGAGTTGTAAATATAAAGCATTCGAAGCCCGGAGTAAAGGAGATCTATAGATTTGGTGAACAACAAGGACCGTTAGATCTTTAAGTATGAGACCTTCGGAGGGTCGACAATTCGGTGCTCTAGAGAAAATGGGTTGTGGAGTAAAAAGAGATCCCCAGAGTTTTGAAATCTAGAGTGGACCATAACCATTAATTGAGGTAAAGTGTAAACCATCATATCTCCGAGATATGTGGGGGTTTGGTTACTCAGATGAGACAGTTTCAAGTGGTACATGCAGAAAACCTTGAATTCCAGATGTTCCGTAGTGGATCTCCATCGTAGAATTCATAAAAGGAAAATCATCTCCAACCGTTAGATTTGATGTCAATGTTACGAAGGAAGGTGGTAGGGTAGGGTAACCTACAACTGCTGGTCAACTCAGCGATGGCCGAATTTGACCAGTTAGTAATTTAAGAGAAAATGAGTGTTGGGTTGAAGAAACCTTCAGAACGCCAGAGTTCTCGAGCCCCGAATAACACCCCTTAGGACTAGCACTAGGTTCTAGCTCCTAGTCACATGCATAACTTGGTTTAGGAAAAAGGGATAACACCTAGACTGGAAGTAAGTAAATTTTTTTCCCGAAAACCCAATAATGGCCATCCCATGAATCTCAAAGTAAGTGGATTGAAGTAAATTTTTTTTTACAGAACTCCACGCCCCTAGAGACTTCGACTAAAACAAAATCTAATATGAGAAAAATAATAACCATGGTTTAACAAATTCACGAAAATCCACCATTCAACATAATTGATTTATCGTAAACTTAACAGGCGAACCCATCAACATAATTGATTTGGATCTTAATGAAAATCAACAAGGACTTACGATACAAATCATAACTAAACCTCAAATGACCAACGATAAATACATTGATAATGTCTTAACATAAACCCACTTAAAACTATTATCAAACATACTTCAAGTAAGGATGAAAATAAAGGCTTAAACATAAGCTATATGAACTATAAGGTTTACACTAACCAAGGAGGGTCAGACTGATATACAAAGTTCTGAAAATGTCTAAAATTTACAGTGAAGATTTTAAAATATAACCCTGTGGCTATTATTCATTTGTCAGCTAACGTAATACTTGACATTTATACCTTCCAATGATTGTAGAGTGACTCTATCAACCTATTGTACTGATACCTTCATAATATAAATAAATTTAGCATATAAATACCATAAATAAATGAAACCTGTGTGTTGAAGATGTCCTCCCATACATTGCGCTCCTTCCTTCCCTTACCCTTGCTAATCAAAAATATTTTATCGGTACCTCCCAGCTAATTCTCGGGGTACTCTTCTTCCCCCTTATCACCCTGAGCCACAAAGGGGCCAAGAACAAAAAAACCAGAACACAATATAATCTGCCAGACTTGCCTGGGCCGACTTCTCCTTCTGGATACTAATTAGTTCATATTAAGTATGTTTCTGTAGACGACATCTCCTCTAGGGTTTCCTTTACTTATTTGCTTCCTTCCAGAATATTATAATCTTGTCATAGGTCAAATAGAGGTTCATACCTCCCGAAGATACCATAATATTAACACTCCCTCCTAGCTAGGGAGGTATGGTCTTGAGCACAACAGACCATTCAAATAGTAGCATCACTACCACCGTCATTATTATCCAACTAGATAATATCCATGACAATTGCTACAATATCAATTGATAGAACACAACTGTGTTTTATCCAAGGTAGTACACAACTACTCAAACAATGATACATAGTCACAAACAGTGGAACACATCCACCACAGTAGTATACATATACTGTCAAACAATCTTCATAACAATCATCTGATATCAATTTTCATAGAAACAATGTTATAATATAAACTGAATCATCTGGGCCAATCTTTCACTCACATCTGTGAGATCTGAAAGAATATTTGCCCTCAGAGTAGAACAATGAGATATCTATCCTATTCTTCTCAAGCAAGGAAGAATAACTGTCGTGTCTTCTAAACCTGGACCATTCCCCACCCTGGGCCATTCTTCCTACACTAATCAAAGTGCACCCTGGAGAGAATGTATAAACCCTAAGGAATGCCTATCCTTGATTGCTGAGCCTGGACCATTCCCCACCCTGGGCCATTCCTCCTACACTAATCAAAGTGCACCCTGGAGAGAATTTATAAACCCTAAGGAATGATTGTCCATACCATTTCCTCTATTAACCACAAGAGGAAAAGAATGTCCTGCATCAACCTCCAAAACAGACCATTCCTCATGTTAACGACAATGAGAAATCGTTGTCCGGTGAGGCGGGTTAGTATTCTTGAGTAACCCTCAATAAGAGAGACTTCCCTAGACCACTCCTCATGTTAACCACAATGGGAAGTCACTGTCTATGATACATCAAAAATCTGGACCATTTTCCATGTTAACCACAATGGGAAATCATTGTCCGTCAGAAATATCAATCCACTTTTCGAACAGGAAAGAATCTGTCCAAGATGGACTATTTTTCAATCACAAAGATAAATGTTTCAATAATATTTTTAGTTCTCCCTCCTAACCTGTAGATTCTTCCCTTTTAGCTAAGGGAGTTATTTCCATGATCCCCATCTTCTCTCGGAAATATGCAAACTTTATTCTAGATAGAGGTTTTGTCATAATGTTTGTTGTCTGCTCGTCAGTGGGGATATATTCGAGCTTTACCTCTCCTTCCAGGAATTTATCTCGAATAAAGTAGTATTTGAGCTCAATGTGTTTCGACCTTTCATGAAACATGAGATGTTATGATAATCTTATACAACTCTGATTATCACAATATATTATGGTCGATTATGGAATCTGATCAAATAAATCAGAGATTAACTTCCTTAACCATATTTCTTCTGTGCATGCTTCACATGCTGCCATGTACTCTGCTTTTGTTGTGTTGAGTGCGACAGACTTTTGTTTCCTGCTACGCCAAGATATCATAGCAAAGTGCAAGATGAAACACATACCTGAAGTGCTCTTTCTGTCTTCTACACTTCCTGCCCAATCAGAGTCTGTGAATCCATGAAGCTATATATCGCTGGATGCGGTATATCTCAAACCATCGTTTATTGTCCCATGAATATATCTTAATACATGCTTTGCAGCTATCCAATTCTCATGTCTTGGTTCCACCTGGAATTGGCTTAGTGTATTCACGACAAAGCAAATGTCCAGTTAAGTATTTACCAAATACATCAATGACCCAATTAGTGTCGATATAGAAATGGATCTACTGGATCAGAATATGAAACTTTCACTTTTCTTATATTCGCATTCATAGGAGTGTCCATGGACTTACAATCCATCATTCCAAATTTCTGAAGGATGTTTATTGCGTACGTTCCTTGTCCAAGGAATACTTCACCACGCTTCTACCATACTTCTAGTCCCAAGTAATAATGCATGAGACCTAATTCCTTCTTGCACTGGATAATGAGAGACTCTTCACCTGTTATGAATAGATCATCAACATATAATAGTATAATCACAAGTGCGTTGTCCACGACTTTGTAATAAAGGTTTGGATCTGCATGACTCTTGGAGAAACCAAGTCTCATTAGATAGCTTTCCATTATGGAATACCAAGCCCTTGGAGCTTGCTTGAGTCCATATAGAGCTTTCTTCAATCTGCAAACGTGAGTGTCTCTAGAATTTACCTCAAACCTTTGAGGTTGTTCAATATATACTTCTTATTCAATAGCTCCATTGAGGAAATCTTTCTTTACATCCATCTGATGTAAGTTCCATCCTATGGAAGAGGCAAGAGATATGATAGCTCTGATGGAAGTATATCTAGCCACCGGAGAAAACGTTTCGTCATAATATTCTCCCTTCTTCTGGGAAAACCCTCTAGCTACGAATCTTGCCTTGTATTTATCCATGCTTCTGTCTGTTGCATGTTTGATCTTGTACACCTATTTTGAAGTTACCACCAATTTTTCTTTAGGTCTTGGTATGATTTCCCATACCTCATTTTTCAGAATGGATTGATGCTCTTCCTTCATAGCTTATTTTCATTGTACTTTTTGAATTGTTTCTTCAAATGTGGTAGGTTCTTCATCTAGAAGCTTCGTCAAGTATGTTGCATAACTTGAGAATCTTTTAGGTCTTTTACTTTTTCTGAATGTTCCTTCTATAACCTTGAGTCTTTCTGCATCTTGTAAGGTAGCTTCAAGACAAGATGGTCTTTTCTTGGTCTTAGGTACGATATCTGAATCAATGTTTTCACATGGCTCCATAGGATGATCAGGTAGTTCCTTTTTGTCATTTTCATTTTATGTGCTTTCATCGTTAAGTTCTTCAATCTCTTCTTCTTCTATATTTTCTTCTATGGATTTCTTGAAGGCCATCTTCTCATTGAATGTTACATCTCTGTTGACTTCGATCTTGTGTTGTTATGGAATATATATTCTATAAGCTTTGGATGAATCCCTTTCTTTCCTAAAGGTTCTAGTTTTTTCCTCTTGTCCTTGGGAATATGAGAGTAAACAAGATATCCAAATATTCTTAGATTTTCCACATTAGGTTTCTTACCTGAGAAAGATTCTTCTGGTGTCATGTACTTCAATGTACGATGAGGGCTTCTGTTTTGCACATATATTGTTGTCATTGTTGCTTCTCCCCATAAGAACATGGATAGAACTTGGTCATTTAGTAAGGCTTTTACGGTTTCTTCAATGGATCTATTCTTTCTTTCTACTACACCATTTTGTTGAGGATTATGAGGAACAACCTGCTACCTCCTAATCCCTAATGATTTGCATAATGCAATGAATTCCTTTGATGTGTATTCTCCACCATTATTGGTTCTTAACGTCTTCATCTTCTTATTCGTGAGGTTTTCTATTTCTGATTTGAACTCTTGAAACTTGTTGAATACTTCGTCTTTTGTCTTTAGTAGATATAGGCAATTCTTTCTTGAATAGTCATCTATGAAGATTATGTAGTAAGAAGATCCTCCTAGAGATTTTACTGGCATCGGACCACAAACATCTGAGTGTATTAGATCTAGAATCTCCTTATATCTATTGTTGTTGCTTGGGAATCGTTTCTTGATATTCTTCCCAAGAGCACATCCTTTGCAGATTCCTTCATGTGTAGATTGCAACTCTGGTATTCCTTCAACCATCCTTTTGAGAAAGGGTAATTCTTGATAGTTAATGTAAGCGTACCTTCTGTGCCAAAGTTCATTGGGGTTGACTTCATTGTGTACAAGAGCTTCTTCATTTTGTTCTAATAGTCTATATAGATTTCCTTCACGACTTCCAATAACCCTATCATTCTCTATGCTGGAGTCTTTATGCCATGATAACACCTTTACATCCACGAAAGCTATTATGTTTCCTTTGTCTTCTAGGCAAGATATCAATACAAGATTATTTTCTAAACCAGGTACATATAAAACATTTCTTAAGTGAACATAGTTACCTGTTTTCATTTTGATGGAGGCTTGTCCAAATCCTTCCATGGGGTAAGTGGTTTTGTCTCCAAGATCTACCTTGTAAGAGGTATTCTTCTCATTTAGATTTGAGATTCTGGCTTGATCTCCCGTCATGTGCCTAGAAGCTCCACTATTGATTATACACATGTCATCTTCAATCGTTCCAGTAAGTGCTGAGTAGTGTAAAAGACTGCTCGTTTCACTCATGTCTTCAGTTGACTGGTAATTAGTCATGCCTTGATCCAAAACTTCAAATTCGTCATTTATGTCTTCTGAGAGAGCCAAAAGGTGCACTGAGTTAGGGTGTGTTGACCGCCCATTCATCTAGGGGGTCAACTCACGTGCCGTGAAGATGCATCTCCAGATGCAAATTTGATGAAGACAGTTTTGGTTCTACTTGGGTATCTGATACCCCAGCACAAAAATTTTGTAAACAAAATTTCCGCACCCCTGCGTGGGTTGATAATGTAATAAGTCTGCATGGATCATAGTTAGGTCAGGTACCTTGGATGTTTCCATTGGGGGAGTTCCTTTCACCAAGGGTTTTTTATCCTCAGGTTGTCGACCAGACAAGCTCCTGGTCGACTTCCCTTGAGTTTTTCCCTCCTCACATGCAATAATTTCCTCCAAAGTGGGGAAAGGTGCTCCGATGGTCTCATTATTTGGTAACCTTTGTTTAGGAATGTTGTAAATGACCATGCCAGACAGTGTAGAAAGTTTTGCGGAATTTCGTCGAGTCTAGATAGGTTTTTTTTAATTAATTAAATTTTTAATAATTTAATTAATTAATTATGTTTTGAGCTTATATTGTAAAAACTGGATCTCTGGGATTTTGATAGCGGTATTTGTACTCAAAAGAAATGGAATAGCAGCCCCTACACCCATAGACCAAGTTTCATCTCAGTCAGACTAAGTTTACTATGTCTTAGTCCACTTAGAGTCAGTCTAGGGCAAAACAACAATTTTAATTGCTAAGTGACATTAGTCAAATGTCAAAAATCATTGTAATTTTGAGTTAGTGAGTGAGTGTTAAGGTGGAAAGTGGCAAGTTAGACCCTCCTAACCTGCCCCAAACCCATCCTAACCTTTTCCCAACTTAATTCAACCTCTTTACTCACTTCCTTAACCTTCTAAACCTTGCCCTAAGGGGAAAAACGACCCACCAACTAACTATCTCCTTGAATCTAGCCTAGAAACTTGGAGTGGGGCCTTCACACATGTGGTACGCTCCCCTAGACATGATAAAACCCTAACCCACCCAAAAACCTAACTCTAAACCTAACTCTCCTCTCTCCTAGCTCACGCCCTCCTTCTAAAGTGCGCCCCCTTTGATGGTGAGTCACTCCCACTCACCCAAAACCTAACCCAATGGCCAAATATAGCATATGGGCCCTCCTCATATGCCTAGTGAGCCCTTCTAGGATGGTTTTCCAACCTATCCATAGCCTACACCTCACCCTCTCATTTATTCATGCTTCAAACCCTAAGTGGGGCGGCCCTCCTCTTGGGATTTGCTCTCTAACTCTTGAACCAACACTTGGCATTCATCCAAGTGACTTCTCTTGGCCTCTAGGGGTATAAATAGAAGCCTCTCTCACTCTTTTCCTTACCATTCTTTGAGATATTGTTATGCTACCGAATTCTTGCCATCTTCTTGCTCTTGCCACCTTCCACTCACTCATTTTATCTTGAGATCTTTGGAGCAATTAGTTGCCCAAGGTTCTCATATTTTGGATGCAATAAGAAAGGCTTTGGAGGAACTTTGGATTATTAAGATTAGTCTTGTGATCAACTAAACASGAGGTGATTTTGTTCCTTTTTCATTGTGTGGTTTTATATGYTARTATCTTTGGTAAATTAGTTTATTGAAGTAGGTCAAATATACATTAGTGTTGATGATCTATGTATTGYTGATTAGATAGGGTTATGAATTAGTTCAGATTTCTATACTAATCATCATACTATGCTGCTATAGATTCACATTGTGTTTGAGTTGCAGATTTGTCTCACAGGTTGTGGCTTGGAAGAGACTTTAGAGCAGATTTCAACCATCACTTGCACAAACTCCTTGCTATTTCTTTTACATCTGATATATTGCTGTCATTCCATCTTGTTTTCTGTAGCTAGCTACCTCTTAGATAGGTCATAAAATCACTTTTATATTTCTGATTTGTATGCTGAAAATTTCTGTGTAAAAGACAGAAATTTCTGTAACAATATTTGGTGTTTTGCAGCATTTCCAGCAAGCTTTTGCTTGCTGTTTTTTGCAGGATATTGACAGATTTTAAGGAGCAAGCTGCCAAGAAACACCTAGGAGGCTTCCCAAACACTTCTTCTTGGTTTGGGTAACATTTCTCCTTCTTTTTCCTTCATATTTTTAATTTTCTGCAACATTTTTCTTCACTTTTTGGATCCTAAAGTCATAATCTAACTTAGATTAGTTTGTTCATACTTTAGATTAGTTTATTCTTTTGTGCATAATATTGCTAGTTAGTTTTGCTTTGATCTCATTAAGTTATTTTAATTCTAAGCTACCCTCTTTGACCAATATTGGAAGGCTTGCCACCACCTTGGTCATTGTAGTGGTGTTTCATTTTCAAGCCTTATTCATTTTTAAAATAAAATCATAACTAGTAATATTAATCTCATTTGCCGGCACCTTGGGGGAGTCATCCCCAAAATCGCCTTGGATTAAAGGAAATCTACTTGTGGTGATCTACATGCTTAGTTGCTAGGATATCTTAGATAGTGATCATATTTCTAAGTTTCATTTCCTTTAAGTTTTAATTTTCACATGTTAATGCTCTCATGGTTAATGGTTTAGTAACTTAGATGCTATCTTGAATGCTTTCATCCTTTTCATCTTAAGTTATTTGGCTATTTTAGAATCTTATATGCATGTGATACATATGGTCTAAGTTTCATTTTCATTTTGCTAAGTAACTTATCTCTCAAACACTTTTACTTTCATATGCTTAGCAAACACATGTGGATGATGGTTAGTGCTTATATCTCATTTGGTTAATCATATTGGCAAAACATCTTTCCTTTGTTTTTCAAGTTATATGCTATGATGATGGATAGACATATGTGGAGTGGTATATCTTTTAAATGCTCACGTCTTAATCTCACTCTATGCCACATTTTGCACATATATGATCTCATGCTTTGGTTTAATGCTTCACATGTAAAATTTCTTTGAGCTCACGTCTTGGTTTCTTTATGGTTCAAGGCACTCACGTCTTATCTCTCTTTTAAGCCACATCCTACATATGTGATCTCATGCTTATATGTTAAACGTTTCATGTGTTAATCATCCTTAAGCTCATGTTTTGGATAAATGGTCTAAGCATCCGCATCTTAACTTTACTTTCAGCCACGTCTTACATATGAATGGTTCATGGTTAATGAATTAACATTGTGCTATCATTTCTCTACTCATTGATATGTTAATGGTGGTTTAATCACAGATTGCAGGCATTCGATTTTTCATACTTTTTGCTCACGGCCATACGCTAAAAACATAATTTTTAAGTGCCTAAAACTCATCTAAAACACACCCAACACATCTAAATACCCGCCTGAGGGTCATAATAACACTTAGGAACAATTTTAGGGGCCCCATTTAGCCATTTCCACCATCTAAAATGGGTTTGAGGGACAGTCCAGGGGGAAGTGGCGGGGGACTGTCCCGTGATTTCGTTGGGGAGATCCCTTCTCGGACTACCTCTTACTGTGCGGGTTGACCTTGGAAGGTAGGGTAGGGACTCGTAGCCCTACTATCTTGAGCACCGGCCAGTCATTTGGCCAAGGGAGGAGGAAGCTTGGAGCACACATCTAGTTTAGGGGGAAAGAAAAATAAAATTTATCAATCTTTAAGAAACTCCTAAACACCTAGTTGNNNAGATCACCTTTGTATGTTTGGGGTAGATGTATTGATAGGAACACATCATTGGTGACAATATTATTTGCTTATCTTATGTGCAACTTGTTGGTGAATATTTCTTATGTCTAAGTGTATACTTTGGTAATCATTGAAATATCTTATTTGTTGATTGTTGTGGTGTGAATCAAGGAAGTTTTGAGTATCCCACTTGGGGAGGCATTACTTCTTTTGATTCTTGAGTGCTTGTGTGATTGTAGCCAGTGAAGGCAGTCCAATAGAGTAAGTGCTATTGGGACATGCTTGGCAAATTGTGAACACTTACACTTCTTGTATCTTTGAACATTGTTGCATCTTCTGTTAATATTGTAATAACTTGTAATCTTTAGTATTCTTTTGTAAGTATTAATAATCTTGTTTTGGGATAGTTTAACTTTGATTTATTTGTAAACATTTTGTAATTGAAACACCCTCAAACATAGTTGACCCCATTGC
>ML784670.1:318257-337767 GCA_009831015.1 Picea engelmannii
AAACAGAAATTTCTGTAACAATATTTGGTGTTTTTGCAGCATTTCCAGCAAGCTTTTGCTTGTTGTTTTTTGCAGGATATTGACAGATTTTAAGGAGCAAGCTGCCAAGAAACACCTAGGAGGCTTCCCAAATACTTCTTATTGGTTTGGGTAACATTTCTCCTTCTCTTTCCTTCACATTTCTAATTTTCTGCAACATTTTTCTTCACTTTTTGGATCCTAAAGTCATAATCTAACTTAGATTAGTTTGTTCATACTTTAGATTAGTTTATTCTTTTGTGCATAATATTGCTAGTTAGTTTTTCTTTGATCTCATTAAGTTATTTTAATTCTAAGCTACCCTCTTTGACCAATATTGGAAGGCTGGCCACCACCTTGGTCATTGTAGTGGTGTTTCATTTTCAAGCCTTATTCATTTTTAAAATAAAATCATAACTAGTAATATTAATCTCACTTGCCGGAACCTTGGGGGAGTCATCCCCAAAATCACCTTGGCTTAAAGGAAATCTACTTGTGGTGATCTACATGCTTAGTTGCTAGGATATCTTAGATAGTGATCATATTTCTAAGTTTCATTTCCTTTAAGTTTTAATTTTCACATGCTAATGCTCTCATGGTTAATGGTTTAGTAACTTAGATGCTATCTTGAATGCTTTCATCCTTTTCATCTTAAGTTATTTGGCTATTTTAGAATCTTATATGCATGTGATACATATGGTCTAAGTTTCATTTTCATTTTGCTAAGTAACTTATCTCTCAAACACTTTTACTTTCATATGCTTAGCAAACACATGTGGATGATGGTTAGTGCTTAGATCTCATTTGGTTAATCATATTGGC
This sequence comes from Picea engelmannii, assembly GCA_009831015.1. Classification (NCBI taxonomy): domain Eukaryota; kingdom Viridiplantae; phylum Streptophyta; class Pinopsida; order Pinales; family Pinaceae; genus Picea; species Picea engelmannii. Next base: position 319,098 of record ML784670.1, read on the forward strand.
AAAACATCTTTCCTTTGTTTTTCAAGTTATATGCTATGATGATGGATAGACATATGTGAAGTGGTATATCTTTTAAATGCTCACGTCTTAATCTCACTTTATGCCACGTTTTGCACATATATGATCTCATGCTTTGGTTTAATGCTTCACATGTAAAATTTATTTGAGCTCACGTCTTGGTTTCTTTATGGTTCAAGGCACTCACATCTTATCTCTCTTTTAAGCCACGTCCTACTTATGTGATCTCATGCTTATATGTTAAACGTTTGATGTGTTAATCATCTTTAAGCTCATGTTTTGGATAAATGGTCTAAGCATCCGCATCTTAACTTTACTTTCAACCACGTCTTACATATGAATGGTTCATGGTTAATGAATTAACATTGTGCTATCATTTCTTTACTCATTGATATGTTAATGGTGGTTTAATCACACATTGAAGGCATTCAATTTTTCATACTTTTTGCTCACGGCCATACGCTAAAAACATAATTTTTAAGTGCCTAAAACTCATCTAAAACACACCCAACACATCTAAAGACCTGCCCGAGGGTCATAATAACACTTAGGAACAATTTTAGGGGTCCCATTCAGCCATCTCCACCATCTAAAACAGGTTTGAGGGACAGTCCAGGGGGAAGTGGCGGGGGACCATCCTGTGATTTCGTTGGGGAGATCCCTTCTCGGACTACCTCTTACTGTGCGGGCTGACCTTGGAAGCTAGGGTAGGGACTCGTAGCCCTACTATCTTGAGCACCGGGTAGTCATTTGGCCAAGGGAGGAGGAATCGTGGAGCACACATCTAGTTTAAGGGGAAAGGGAAATAAAATTTATCAATCTTTAAGAAACTCCTAAACACCTAGTTGCATAGATCACCTTTGTATGTTTGGGGTAGATGTATTGATAGGAACACATCATTGGTGACAATATTATTTGCTTATCTTATGTGCAACTTGTTGGTGAATATTTCTTATGTCTGAGTGTATACTTTGGTAATCATTGAAATATCTTATTTGTTGATTGTTGTGGTGTGAATCAAAGAAGTTTTGAGTATCCCACTTGGGGAGGCATTACTTCTTTTGATTCTTGAGTGCTTGTGTGATTGTAGCCAGTGAAGGCAGTCCAATAGAGTAAGTGCTATTGGGGCATGCTTGGCAAATTGTGAACACTTACACTTCTTGTATCTTTGAACATTGTTGCATCTTCTGTTAATATTGTAATAACTTGTAATCTTTAGTATTATTTTGTAAGTATTAATAATCTTGTTTTGGGATAGTTTAACTTTGATTTATTTGTAAACATTTTGTAATTGAAACACCCTCAAACATAGTTGACCCCATTGCCCAACCTTAGGCACTAGTCTTTAGTTGACTTAGGGAAAGGGTTGACTTTGCATTTAGATTAGACTTGCACTTGTATTGCTGCTTGTCATCATAGGCTAGTTTTCCCCTTTGGCCTATAACGAAATAAAACGAACTCCTAGAACACTTAACTCTAAAATTAACCTAGTAACTAGGGACTACCCCCGTTGGCTTCCCTAGGAGTAAGCCTAGAAGGAAGAAGTTCCAGTCAAGGTGACAGTGTGGACTTGGAACTTAGACATTGTGTCTCCTAGGGCACACTAAGTGAGTTGGACTTACCTCACGTTTGCAAGTGTGCATTAGGACGGCAACAGGGTGTATTTGAATATATTATTTTTGAGTGAGATGCTCCATCAAAGGGTGTCGGATCTGAGATTAGGGTTTTTTCAACTACTTCTGCTAGTAACCCTAGTGACAGTGTCTTTGGAAGCTACTCCTGCTAGTAACCATAGCAACAGTTCCTCAATGAGCTCAATATCCTAGCGACTATGCTTCCTTTCAACGTTTAGACTGAATGAAGGAGGTGTGGGCCCATAACCTGTTAGAATATGAAATATTGTGCTCATTTTACCATTGATAATACCCTTTTCATGCAACCATAGGCCAAAGCCACCCTCCAAGCACCTTGTCCTTGACAAAGAAGAATATTAGTATAAATCAATAGCCAAGGAAGGCTAATGCACCAAGCAAAAATAGAAACCAAAGATGATCATATAGTCCCACCCAGAAACTGGTGCAACACCTTCCCCAGAAACTTGTGCACAAAACTGCCAACTGTAGTGCGCACAATTGACTCTCTGCAATTCTGAGAATGTGAATAATGAGAACTGGCACCCTGTATTTATAGTAATCTGGCAGACTTGCCTGGGCCAACTTCTCCTTCTGGGTACTAATTAATTCATCTTAATTATATTTCTGCAACCGACATCTTGTCTAGGGTTTCATTTACATCTTTTCTTCCTTCCAGAATATTCTAATCTCATCATAGGTCACAATAGAGGTCCATACCTTTCGAATCTACCATAATATTAACAATGTTAGAATATGAAAGATAGTGCTTGTTTTACCATTGACAATACCCTTGTCACCCAACCATAGGCCAAAGCCACCCTCCGAGCACCTTGTCCTTGATAGAGAAGAATACTGGTAGTAATCAATAGCCAAGCAAGGTTGATGCACCAAGAAAGAATATAAACAAAAGTTGATCAGATAGTCCCACCCAGAAACTGGCACAACACCTTCCCTAGAAACTTGCGCACAAAACTACCAACTGCAGTGCGCACAACTGGCTCTCTGCAATTCTGAGAATGTGAATAATGAGAACTGGCGCCCTATATTTATAGTAATTTGGAAGACTTGCCTGGGCCGACATCTCCTTCTAGGTACTAATTAATTCATATTAATTATATTTCTGTAGTCGACATCTCGTCTAGGGTTTCCTTTACTTCTTTGCTTCCTTCTGGAATATTCTAATCTTGTCATAGGTCACAATAGAGGTTCATACCTCCCGAAGCTACCATAATATTAACACTCCCTACTAGCTAGGGAGGTATGGTATCGAGCACAACAAACCATTCAACTGGTAGCAACACGAGCATTGTCATTATTATCCAACTGGATAATCTCCATGACAACTAGTACAATATCAATTGATATAACACAACTGTGCTTTATCCAAGGTAGTACACAACTACTCAAACAGTGATACATAGTCACAAATAGTGGAACAAATCCACCGCAGTAGTATACATCTACTGTCAAAAAATATTCATAATAATCATCTGATATCAATCTGCACAGAAACAATGTTATGATATAAACTGAATCATCTGGGCCAATCTTTCACTCTCATCTATGAGATGTGAAAGAATATCTGCCCCCAGAGTAGAACAATGAGATATCTATACTATTATTCTAAATCAAGGAAGAATAACTGTCCTATCTTCTGAACTTGGACCATTCCCTACCCTGGGCCATTCTTTTTACACTAATCAAAGTGCACCCTAGAGAGAATGTATAAACCCTAAGGAATGCATGTCCCTGATTGATTAGCTTGGACCATTTCCCACCCTGGGCCATTCCTCCTACACTAATCAAAGTGCACCCTGGAGAGAATGTATAAACCCTAAGGAATGACTATTCAGACCATTTCCTCCGTTAACCACAAGAGGAAAACACTATCCTGTATTAGCCTCTAAAATGAATCATTCATCGTGTTAACCACAATGAGAAATCGCTGTCCGGCGAGGCAGGCCAGTCTTCTTGAGTAACCCTCAAGAAGAGAGACTTCCCTAGATCACTCCCCATGTTAACCACAATGGGAAGTCACTGTCTATGATACATCAACAATCTAGACCATTTCCCATGTTAACCACAATGGGAAATCGTTGTGCGTCAAAAATCTCAATCCACTTTCCGAACATGAAAGAATCTGTCCAAGTTGGACTATTTTTCAATCACAAAGGTAAATGTTTCAATAATATTTTTCAATAATATTTTTAGTGCTCCCTCCTAACTTGGAGAGTCTTCCCTTTTAGATAAGGGAGTTATTTCCACGATCCCCATCTTCTCTCGAAAATATGAAAACTTTTTTCTGGATAGAGGTTTTGTCAGAATGTCTATTGTCTACTCGTTAGTGGGGATATATTTGAGATTTACCTCTCCTTCCTGGAATTTATCTCAAATAAAGTAGTATTTCATCTCAATGTGTTTCGAACTTTCATGAAACACGAGATGTTCTAATAATCTTATACAACTCTGATTATCACAATATATTATGGTCGATTATGGAATCCGATCAAATGAATTAGAGATTAACTTCCTTAACCATATTGCTTTTGTGCATGCTTCACATGCTTCCATATACTCTTCTTCTGCTGTGCCGAGTGCGACCGAATTTTGTTTCCTGTTGCCCAAAGATATCATAGCGGAGCCCAAGATGAAACACATACCTCAAGTGCTCTTTCTGTCTTCTGCACTTCCTGCCCAATCAGAGTCTGTGAATCCATGAAGTTGTATATCGCTGGATGCGGTATATCTCAAACCATAGTTTATTTTCCCACGAATATATCTTAATACATGCTTTGCAACTATCCAATGCTCATGTCTTGGTTCCACCTAGAACTGTCTTAGTGTATTCACGACAAAGAAAATGTCTGGTCGAGTATTTACCAAATACATCAATGACCCAATTAGTTGTCGATATAGAGATGGATCTACTGGATCATAATCTGGAACTTTCACTTTTCTTATATCCACATTCATAGGAGTTTCCATGGACTTACAATCTATCATTCCAAATTTCTGAAGGATCTTTATTGTGTACTTTCCTTGTCCAAGGAATACTTCACCACGCTTCTGCCATACTTCTAGTCCCAAGTAATAATGCATGAGACTTAGATATTTCATATCAAATTCAGAAGATAATTCCTTCTTACACTGGATAATGAGAGACTCTTCACCTGTTATGAATAGATCATTAACATATAATAGTAGAATCACAGGTGCATTGTCCATGACTTTGTAGTAAAGGTTTGGATCTGCATGACTCTTGGAGAAACCAAGTCTCGTTAGATAGATTTCCATTCTGGTATACCAAGCCCTTGGAGCTTGCTTGAGGCCATATAGATCTTTCTTCAATCTACAAATGTGAGTGTCTCTAGAATGTACCTCAAACCCTTGAGGTTGTTCAATATATACTTCTTCTTCAATAGCTCCATTGAGGAAAGCTGTCTTTACATCCATCTGATGTAAGTTCCATCCCATGGAAGTGACAAGAGATATGATAGCTCTGATGGAAGTATATCTAGCCACCGGAGCAAACGTTTCGTCATAATATTCTCCCTCCTTCTGGGAGAACCCTCTAGCTACGAATCTTACCTTGTATTTATCCATGCTTTCGTCTGCTGCATGTTTGATCTTGTACACCCATTTTGAAGTTACCACCAATTTTTATTTAGGTCTTGGTATGATTTCCCATACCTCATTTTTCATAATGGATTGATGCTCTTCTGTCATAGCTTCTTTCCATTGTCCCTTTTGAACTGCTTCTTCAAATGTGGTAGGTTCTTCATCTAGAAGCTTCGTCATGTATGCTGCATAACCTGAGAATATTTTAGGTCTTTTACTCTTTCTAAATGTTCCTTCTAGAACCTTGAGTCTTTCTGCATCTTGTAAGGTAGCTTCAAGCCTTGCTGGTATTTTCTTAGTCTTAGTTACGATATCTGAATCAATTTTTTCACATGGCTCCATAGGATGATCAGGTAGTTCCTTTTCGTCATTTTTCGTTTTATGTGCTTTCTTTGTTAAGTTCTTCAATATCTTCTTCTTCTATATTTTCTTCCATGGATTTCTTGAAGGCCATCTTCTCATTGAATGTTACGTCTTCACTGACTTTGATCTTGTTTTGTTCTGGAATATATATTCTATAAGATTTGGATGAATCACTGTATCCCACGAATATCCCTTTCTTTCCTGAAGGTTCTAGTTTATTCCTCTTGTCCTCGAGAATGTGAGAGTAAACAGGATATCCAAATATTCTTAGATTTTCCACATTAGGTTTCTTACCTGAGAAAACTTCTTCTAGTGTCATGTTCTTCAATATACGATGAGGACTTATGTTATGCACATATATTGTTGTCATTGTTGCTTCTCCCCATAAGAAAATGGATAGACCTTGATAATTTAGTAAGGCTTTTACGGTTTCTTCAATGGATCTGTTCTTTCTTTTTGCTACACCATGTTTTTGAGGATTATGAGGAACAGTCAACTCCCTCCTAATCCCTTCCGATTTGTAGAATGCAACGAATTCCATTGATGTGTATTCTCCACCATTATCGGTTCTTAACGTCTTGATCTTCTTATTCATGAGGTTTTCTATTTCTTCTTTGAACTATTGAAACTTGTTGAATACTTCATCTTTTGTCTTTAGTAGATATAACCAAATATTTCTTGAATAATCATCTATGAATATTACGTAGTAAGAAGATCCTCCTAGATATTTTACTAGCATCGGACCACAAACATCTGAGTGTATCAGATCTAGAATCTCCTTAGATCTGTTGTGGCTACTTGGGAATGGTTTCTTGATATTCTTCCCAAGAGCACATCCTTTGCAGATTCCTTCATGTGTAGACTGCAACTCTGGTATTCCTTCAACCATCCTTTTGAGAAAGGGTAATTATTGATAGTTAATGTGAGTGTACCTTCTGTGTCAAAGTTCATTGGGGTTGACTTTGTTGTGTATAAGAGCTTCTTCATTTTGTTCTAATAGTCTATACAAATTTCCTTCACGACTTCCAATAACCCTAGCATTCTCTACGATGGAGTCTTTATGCCATGATAACACCTTTCCATCCACGAAATCTATTATATTTCCTTTGTCTTCTAGGCATGATATCGATATAAGATTCTTTTCTAAACCAGGTACATATAAAACATTGCTTAAGTGAACATAGTTACCTATTTTCATTTTGACGGAGGCTTGTCCAAATCCTTCCACGGGGTAAGTGGTTTTGTCTCCAAGCTCTACCTTGTACGAGGTCTTATTCTCATTTAGATTTGAGAGTCTATCTTGATTTCCCATCATGTTCCTAGAAGCTCCATTATCGATTATGCACATGTCATCTTCAATTGTTCCAATAAGTGCTAAGTAGTGTAAAAGACTGATTGTTTCACTCGTGTCTTCGGTTGACTGGTAACTAGTCATGCCTTGATCCAAAACTTCAACTTCATGGTTTTTGTCTTCTGAGAGAGCCAAAAGGTGCGCTGAGTTAGGGAACATATAAATATCTTATTTTTGAGCGAGATGCTCCATCACAAGGTGTCAGATATGAGATTAGGGATTCTACAACTGCTTCTGCTAGTAACCCTAGCGACAGTGTCTTTGGAAGTTGCTCCTATTAGTAACCCTAGCGACAGTTCCTCAATGAGCTCAATATCCTAGCGTCTATGCTTCCTTCCAATGTATAGACTGAATGAAGGAGGTGTGGGCCCATAACCTGTTAGAATATGAAAGATTGTGCTCATTTTACCATTGACAATACCCTTGTCACCCAACCATAGGACGAAGCCACCCTCCGAGCACCTTGTCCTTGACAGAGAAGAATATTGGTAGAAATCAATAGCCAAGCAAGGTTAATGCACCAAGCAAGAATAGAAACCAAAGCTGATCAGATAGTCCCATCAAGAAACTGGCGCAACACCTTCCCCAGAAAGTTGCGCACAAAACTGCCAACTGCAGTGTGCACAACTGGCTCTCTGCAATTCTGAGAATGTGAATAGTGAGAACTAGCGCCCTGTATTTATAGTAATCTCGCATACTTTCCTGGACCGACTTTTCCTTCTGGGTACTAATTAATTCATATTAATTATATTTCTGCAGCTGACATCTCATCTAGGGTTTTCTTTACTTCTTTGCTTCCTTCTGGAATATTCTAATCTCATCATAGATCACAATAGAGGTTCATACCTCCCGAAGCTACCATAATATTAACCATATGAACTATAAGGTTTACACTAACCAAGGAGGGTCAGACTGATATACAAAGTTCTGAAAATGTCTGAAATTTACAGTGAAGATTTTAAAATATAACCCTGTGGCTATTATTCATTTGTCAGCTAATGTAATACTTGACATTTATACCTTCCAATGATTGTAGAGTGACTCTATCAACCTACTATACTGATACTTTCGTAATATAAATAAATTTAGCATATAAATACCAGAAATCAATGAAACTTGTGTGTTGAAGATGTCCTCCCATACATTGTGCTCCTTCCTTCCCTTCGCTTGTTAATCACAAATATTTTATTGGTACCTCCCAGCTAACGCTAGGGGTACTCTTCTCCCCCCTTATCACCCCGAGCCGCAAAGGGGCCAAGAACAAAAAAACAGGAACACAATAGCTTCTAGGCTTGCCTCGCAAGGAAGATATTCCACTCTTTCACAAGCTTGGAGTCCCAACTCTCACAAGTAAAAACCTAGTCAATCCAAAATTTGACAACATAACAGTGACTTTCCCCAAGGTATGATCCCCTTCCCTTCTACGTCCATTTCTTTATAGAATTATTCCTCGCAGACATCTGTCCCTCATGCATAATTCATTAATTTTTAGAAATTTAGTTCAATGATTATTCATCCACTGCAAGTGTCACATTCTACCCAGGTTGCACAAGTAATTTCTCTTTTATTTTTATTTAAAAGCCACCATTTCTCACATTTTCCCATGTGTTCCTAAATTTCCTCTTAGTTCCCCAATCCCCTTAATTAATGGTTGTATCCTAACTAGGTTTTAGTTAGGGTTGTATTAGGAGTCTTCTTAGTTAGGCTAGGGTTGGTTGACTCAAATTCTATTCTATGCACAACTCGTTCTCTCAAGTTGTGATTATTTAAAAAAAATGATTTCTTTTTAACAATTTCATGCACCCTTGTCCATTTTATCAATTCTTTAGGTTCTTACTTACCATTTTCTAACCATTGTTTTCCTTCAAATCTTTACTCATGTCACAATTCAATTAGCCCCTTATTCAAAATTTATGGTTGGATTTAATAATTAATACTCCATTGTTTAATTAATTATTTTAATCCATCAAGGTCAAGTCATTCCAGTGTTTTCTAGTCCAGATATATTTATTGACTCAATTTTCAATTGTGCAACCTTCCCTTCAATATGAAACTCATGCTCCAATGGTGCCACTCGCGTTGACTTGTTTTCATAATTTTTTCCAACCCCTTGGAGTCAAAACTCCATTCAGTCGACCTTGTGATAGAATAAGGGATTCTAAGGAATAAGGACCTCGCCTTATTGTGCACTCCTTAGAAATCCACATGAATGACTGTCTCAGTCTACCCTCACAACATCATGGACCACCCAAACTAGGTAATCATTAACCTACAGTTCTGGCCATGACGTGAGTGTTAGTAGGTTGTGACAGGGATGCTACCACACCTCTTCCTCAATATCCAATTTTATGTGCAAGGCCCATTTACTCCTTATGTGATTTGGATTAAAAAGAATCGTCAAGCCTGCATCCATTGACAAAAACAATGTCAAAATCCATATATATAAATCATACTAAAATACATCATACATCATATGCGCATAATAATGAAATAATCAAACAATGTAATCCACTCCCTAACTCAATCCAGAGTCCAAGGAATCCCTTTGATGCCACCAACATCCATAACTTGTCATGTGTCCTACACACTCCAGATGATTTGTCAAAATCACATGTCAACACACACACACACACACACACACACATATATATACATCAATAAAATCAAATATCTATAACACCTCAACATCATCATATATAACCCAAAATAAAAATGAAATCATAGTGTTCCATACCCAGATCACTTGCAAGCAAGTGTCTTCAAAGAATAAGTCAATAATAGTATGCTCGGTAGAGCGAGATGTTACATATGCCCCCTCTTTTTTTAAACTTCGTCACAAAGTTTGTGCAGTATGTAAAAGAAAGTAAATAAATGTATCTAATATAGATCTAAATGTCTAATCTATCAAAAAAGTAAGGAAATTGTTGACACATCTCATATGAATCCTCCCAGGTAGCCGAGTGTGGACTATAACTGTCCCACTAGAGCTTGACCCGATTGACTATTTAACACCGTAGTTGTCCAATGCAATGGTTCAAAATGTTGATTGGATATTCCATGAGATCACCCTCATCCAACACCTATAAGAAACTCATGTGAATAACATGTGAAGGGTCACTGATATAATGTCTCAAAACAAATACATGAAAAAAGTCGTGCATACACCTTAAAGAATCAGGCAAGGCTAGTCGATAAGCCATGGGTCCCTTCTTTTCCACTACTCTGAAGGGTCCCACAAACCTAGGAGAGAGTTTAAAACCTTTTCCAAACTTGATCGAACTCTTCTGCGGTTTTAAACACAAGAAGAATCTATCTCCAACTTCATAACTATGGTCAACGCAAAGCGCATCAACATAACTCTTATGCCAATCTTGTGCTTCTTTAATTCTCTGTCTGATCGATTGCATCTGTTCTTCCATTTCTTGAATCACTTCTAGTCCTACCAATACCCTATCCTCAAGTTGATCCCAACTTAGTGGCATCCGACATAGTCTCCCATAAAGAAACTCAAATGGTGCCATCTTAATCGTATTCTGATAATTGTTGTTGTATGCAAATTCTACGTGGAAAGAATTCTTCCCAACATTTTTGTTGGTCCATTACGTACATACGCAACATATCCTCCAAAATATGGTTTGTCCTTTTTGTTTACCCATTTGTCTCTGGGTGATAAGTCGTGCTAAAGTTTAATCATGTTCCCAAAGCCTCTTCGAAACTGGTCCAAAACCGTCCTATAAACATTGATCCTCGATCGGATATGATTATTTTTTTCACCCCATGTAATCTCACAATATCACTGACAAACACTCTATCTATTTATGGTGCCTGATACATCATACACACTGGAATAAAGTGTGCACTCTTTGTCAGAGTGTCAACTACCACACAAATTGAATCATGTATTCTTGTCGTTAATGGAAATCCAACAATAAAGTCCATCAAAATGACTTCCCATTTTGATTCAGGAATAGCATGTGGTTGTAGCAATCCTGTTGGATATCTATGTTCATCCTTCAATTTCTGACATTCTAGACATCTCACCAGGTAACTAACTATGTCTTCCTTCATTCCCTTCCAGAAGAACAAAGGCTTAAGATCTGCCTTCATCTTCATGACTCTTGGGTGAACCATGTATACTGGTCAATGTGCTTCACTTAATATCAAACTTCTTAGTTCGTCCTTAGGCGGTACGTAAATTCTTTCATTAAATCTCAATAATCCATCGTCGTCTAGGGAATAACCTTCATACATTGGTACCAACATGGTCTCTTGTCCAATATTTTTCTTAACTTCCTTATACCAATCATCATATATTTGTAGAGTTAGAATCTTTTCCTGAAGATTCATCTTAAGAGGTAACATCGAAAATATGCGTGGCCTCCTACTCAACGCATCTACCACTCAGTTCACAGTTTTCTTTAATGTAAGAAATTTCAAATTCATGTTCGCTAAGCAATTCTAACCAATGCCTTTATCATGCGTTCAATACACTTTGTGTAAAAATATGTTGAAATCCACAATGATCTATCTTTAATTCAAATTTTCATCCAATTTAATAATGTCTCCATACTCGCAAGGCGTAAACAAAAGCTAATAACTCCAGGTCATGTGTTGCATAGTTCTCTTCATGCCTTCTCAATTTCTATGAAATGTAAGAGATCACTCAACCGTCTTGCATAAAAAATCTTCCCAACCCTTCCTTGGATGTGTCCATGCATACCAAGAGCTCCTTGTCCATGTCGGGGAATTTTAGTATCGGTGTTGTCATCAACAACTCAATGATTGGTTTTGTTGTCTTCAAAAATCCTTCAACAAGAGCTTCTTGTTATTCTTTTGCAATTTAGTGATTAGTTTTTCTGGCTTCAAAAATCCTTCAACAAATCATCCGTAATGTCCTACTAAACCCATAAAACTGCGTACTTCGTGTACGTTTGTCGATGATGGAAATTCCATAATAGCCTCCAATTTCGCTGGACCCACATCAATACCTTCGCCAGATATGATATGTCCCAAGTAGTGAATCTTATATTTGTAAAGAGGGCATATTGATAGCTTCTTGTACAATTTGTTTTCTCCTAGGCACTACAGGACCAACCTCAAGTGTTTATCATGTTATTCCTTCATCCAAGAATAAATCAATATGTCATCAATACAATCTTGAATAAACTTATCCAAGTATTCATAGAACACCCCATTCATGAAACTCATGAATACACCTGGGGTGTTTGTCAATCTGAACGGTAAAACTTTAAACTCATAGTGACCAAATCTCATCTTAAAATCGGTCTTAGGGATATCTTCTTCCTTAATACTCAATTGGTGATATCCTGATCTCAATTTAATATTCAAAAATATTGTCGCCTCTTTCATATGATCAAACAAATCATCTATTCTTGGCAATGGATACTGGTTCTTGATCTTCACTTTGTTCAATTGACGATATTCAATACAAAGTCTCCATGATCCATCCTTCTTCCTTACAAAAATAACTGGTGAACCCCAAGGTGACACACTTGGGAGAATAAGTCCCAAATCTGACAATTCCTTCAATTACATTTTCGGATGAACAGGCCTAAAATTATATTGCGGTCAACGTTGTTTCTATTGTGATCCTCTCTAAGGAGTCCTTTGTTGAGGAGTTTGTCACTGTGGTGTCGTAAACATAGGTCCTCTAGGCGTAACTTGAGGCTCTATAGTATGTCTATATGTTGTCGGATTCTACTGCGTTGTTGATGACATCTGTCCAGTCTGTCTAGAGGGAGTCCTACCCTGACCCCCATAGTTCAACTCTTATTTAGATATGAGGGCCTTCTAAACTGCATCATGCAAAGTTTGAGTCATTAAGATCCTCAACTTCACACAAATGTTGGAGTTAAGGCCAAACAAGAACTTGTTGACCTTCAACTTCTCCGTGTTCAGATGTGGATCATACCTAAGTAGATCCATGGATCTGGCCTCATACTCTGGCACCGTATGACTGCCCTGTCATAAGGCATTGAAATCATTAAGTTGATTCTCAATGAATTCTTTGGACAAATACCTTTCCTAGAACCGTTCCTCGAATAGTTCCCATGACACGTCTTCGATGACCATGTTTAGTTGAGGCAGGAGAATCTTCCACCATAGAAGAGCACTCCCCTTCAGCTGAAATACCATCATGCAGACTTTCATATTGTAGGTATAATCACAAAGTGTGAAGAACATTTCCATGTTCTCCAACCATGCCTCGACAACTAAGTCGTCCGGGGCACCCCAGAACTTGGGAAATTTTACCTTCTCAAGTTCTTGGTATATGATACTACTACCAGTTGGGGCACGTTGTGGATCCTCATTGGGTACAAATGCTTTTCCCTCATCTCTATTCAGGTGGTTGATCAATTTCTTTGACATCCTTTGGAAGGATCTCATCATACTTATAATGTCTCCCACGACAATCTACTCTTGCTCAACATTTGGCTCCTCTTCCTAGGGTTAGACCTTTCGGGTGTGGATGTTATCAGAGGTGTCACACCTCTTCCTCCAATGCCCCATCATCTACCTCCCATGTGCCCTTTAACCATGATTACCTGCAAGAGCATTTCAGATTTTTATCATTGATCTAATCCAGTCATTTCGTTTAACAAAGTGGATGAAGTAACGGTCCAATGTCAGAAGGTTTAACTGAATCTGATACCATATGTAACAACCCCTCTGTTATGTCATGTAAGTATTTGAGAAACAATGTGTTTTTTTTTTAAACATTAATAAACATCATTAGAACTGGAGAAACATTATAGTAACATACATCAGTAATACACATTCTATTTATTTCAATCCATTTGCAAAACTAGATTTAGATACTGCTTAAAGCATGAAGGAATCTGTCACTTCACGTAAAATAAATTACAACTACCCACCCAACCTATCCTACAAGGGTATGACTTCCAAGATACATAATCAACACTCAAGTCTAGGATTTGTTGGATTGATATTGACCATTTAAGGTCTCAAGAATGGTGACTATTTTGAGGAACAAGGAAGTTTCTAATTCTCGTAATTCAATTCATTCCACAATTTAAATATAAATTACAACGTTCTTAACTACCTTTCTACAAACAGAGAAGATCTGGTAACATGGTTACTTCATCATAACATCATTGCATACTAATTCAATAATTTATCATGTTTGTCATTTAAGGATATACAGAAATTTCAGAAACATCAAGTCAATAACCTTAAACAGTAAAACAAAATTCTTTTAATCGACAATCTACTATTTATGATAGCTTTAATCACTTAGACATAGTGAAGAAATAAACTGTAACTGGGAGAGAGTCTATTCTAAGAAATAGTTTAAGTTCTGTAAGAAGCTTGTATCTTCTTCTCAGGTACCAGGTGCCACACTTCTAGAGTCAACTCTAGAAGTGCATGGATGGGATCCTCGAAATCCCAAGTTCAGAAGAAACAATGTGAAGAAACAATGCAAAGAAACAAAGGGGAGGCACAAATTACACACTCAACAATTAGAATCTAAAACTCGGGAGGGATGTGCTAAGAGAGTTGGAGTTCAAATAAAGGAAAAGCTCAAGAGAGAGAGGGGTGCAAGGTTCAAAGGAGGAGTCAAGACCATTGAACTAGAAGAAGACTACAAGAGCTGTAAGATCTGGGAGTTGTAGAGGAGGGTCGTCAGATCAACATCCGATTAAGTCCTGATTGTTAGATCTCAGTAAGAGTAGATCAACGATGGGGAGCCATTGTGGGATCAAAGGGTTGATTTAACTATTGTTCCAGTTTCGGTTTCAAAATCCACACGGGTCGTCGATCATCACCTAAAAACCAATCAACAATTGGCATCGGTCCCACTACCAATGAGTTGTTTCGATTGTGGAAATCAGGAGAGGGTTTAAACATTAGGATAGTCGAGACTCCACAATCCTTCCTATCCATCGATATTCATGATCGAATTAATCACGACCGTTGAATTAGACCTTCTATTAGCACTCAATTAGTTGAGCTGAGGTGATAGCTCTCGGTCATACGAAGGGAGGACTAGGCCCTTAGGGGTATTTGACTATGCCCCAAAGCCCGAATAGTGAGGTATATCTACATTGTAGATCAATGGATGATTGCTAGTTGTTGTATCCTTTAGAGTTCGACGATTCGATGAGTTGATTTCGCAACATAAGAGTTGAAAAACCCTAAATCTCTGAAGTCCCAAAGTGAAGGACAATCGTATATATGAAGAACGATCATGGGTCGTTGGATCTATGAGCCTATGTTCTTTAACAATTCGATAATTCAGAAAAAGAGTCATGGCATTAAGGATAATGGAATCCCGGAGTCCCGGAGTCCAAAGTACGTCTGTATCGTCAAATGTTGGGTACATGTGTTTGTAGATCCGAGTATTCATATTTTGGCCGTTCGAGAGCTGTGTTGAAGTTGTGAAGGTGGAAAGGTCCCAAATTCCCAACATCCAAAGTTAATCCTAACCATTTACAATAGATAAAAAAGGACCGTCAGATCTGAGGGGTTGGCCTTCGTTAGTTCGGAGGAAAACTATAGTTGCAAAGCTAAAGCTTCTGAAGCCCAAAGTAAAGGAGATCCGTAGATCTGGTGAACAACAAGGACCGTTAGATATTCAAGTTTAAGACCTTTGGAGGGTCGGAAATTTGACGCTCTGGAGGAAATGGGTTGCAGAGTAAAAAGAGATCCTTGGAGTTCTGAACTCTAGAGTGGACCACAACCCTTAACTGAGCTAAAGTGTAAACAGTCGGATCTCTAAGATCTATGGGGTTTTAGTTACTCAAATGAGATGGTTTCAAGTGGTACAGGAAGAAAACCCCAAAGTCTATATGTTTCGTAGTGGATCTCCCCTGTAGAACATGTAAGAGGAAAATCACTGCCAACTGTTAGATTTTATGTGAAAGTTACAAAGGAAGGTGGTAAGGTAGGGTAACCTGCAACTTTCAGTCAACTCAATGATGAATGAATTTGGCCGGTTAGCAATTCAGAAGAAAAGAAGTGTTGGATTGAAGAAACCTATGAAACAATGGAGTTAAGGAGCCCTGAATAACGCCCCTTAGGACTAACACCAGGTTTTGGATCTCTCATGCAAACCCCCCTTCTCTCCAAAGGGCTTCTCGATCTCTTGGTCTTGGATCGTTAATTTTACTAAGTTGGAGCAACTCCTTGGGTCCCTGCAGGCACTCGAAATTGCTTACCCACACGTACAAGTCTCTTCCGCAAGTGACCACGGCTATGACCATGGTTCTATCTCCTTTGTGGTTCAAACTTCGGGGATGTCCTAAATCCTTCTCTCAAACTTTCCTAGAATACTCTTCTCCGAGGTTCCTAACCCCTGCCATGCGCTCCTTAGATTCATCGGTCCACTATGGTTTAGACTTCGTGACCTCGCGAACTTCTAGGTTTTCCACTAACAAAATCAGACCTTCTGATTTCTAAATTCCTCAATATGATGCCACGTGCTCTCCTATGATCAATGGTCGAGATGGAATCACGACTTCAGACTTCGTGACTCGACCTTCGTCAAGTTTTCAACTTGCCAAACCTTCGAGGTACCAAAATAATTCACGGTTCTCCTCCTTGCAGCTTCACCAGATCCGATGGTCTGGGATCATCCGCTCCCTCTAAGGATGAATCTTACCCATTGGATTTGACGAGAAGTTCAAGGACTCTTTTCCTTGAATATTTCCGCCACTCTCCCTCTTGAGCTTTCCTTCTTCGATTTTCCTTTGTTCCTCTAAAAAATCTCTTCGACGCTTAGTCGAGAACTCGATCAGTGCACACCTTGCAACAAATTTCTTCCCACACTTCAACTTTTTTGGATGACTTTACACTCCTTGCGACTGTTCTCCAACCACTTCTATCTCTCATGACTAAATCACGCTATCCTTCCTAAGCTTTCGAGTCTGAAAATGTTGTCACACACTCCTTGCAGACGCCAATGCCCTCCTTGCATACGTAGAAGTTCCACTATCTCTTTTGAGATTTCGAGTCGAAACAGATTCAGTCACGCACTCCTTGCAGACACTATGCAAACCTTGCACTCAATTGGTAAAGAGAAACAATTGAAACTTATCTACTCCTCACAATGACTCATACATTCAACAAAGTAAATGAAGTCATGGATTCAAGAACATAAATAACCGAGAATTAAAAATAACAAATATTCTACCATTCATTCAGATAGAAACATAACCATACACATTTGGGATAATGTTCCTTTGTTATATCCATCCAACTGAAACTTGTTACATACATAGATTGTTCTTCACTAATCCTTAACCTATACAAGGTAGATTAAGATGTTTCTCGGTTCTCCTTTCTCCACAACAACTATGACAATCGATAACAACTATCAATAACCTCTACTTAGACAATATTATAAAGATTTATACAAGAGGGGCTCAATGAGCTTCCCTCGCAAGATAAACTAGTGGTGTCAAATCCCCATTCCTAATGCCTATCAAAAGGGCAATTTACAATGATGGAAATCTGCTCCAAATTGGATGGAGATCCATTTTTCCTTCATCCTATTAATGGTGACTGTTATCCTTGATATCTAGGGATAACTAGGAGATCATGTCTCGAGGCCCACAAGTCCTAGACATGGAGTACCGAGAGCAGGATTGACCTGAGCATGGCCCCGGAGGGTCCATTCTTCTTATTCTTCACCAGACTTGTCCTGATAGCAACAACAACTTCCATCACCATCAGCTTGGACTTGCATCGGAGAGGACTCTTGCTCCATGAGGTAATTGGTCCAAGGTATCATGGTATGTGTCATGTTTAATCGTTATAACCTTCTTATATATGCATTAGGTTCCTTTCATTTCTGATGACTGCTTGGATCTTACACTAATCCACTTGACCATTGTTGGGGTGATTAATGGGGTGACTTAGCAAGCTTGTATTCATGGGTTTTGGTTAGCCACCAAAGGGGATTTGCAGAGCCATCGTCCGCTCCCACCATTCTATCATTTTACATCTTATCTCCCATTCATCCATCCCATTCCCCTAGTCCAGCCATTAGGATGACCTTTTGGGGATACACTTTGTCCTGTGACACTACTACATATTGTAAAAATTTCGACGTTTTATTTGCGGCGTTATGGACAAAATTGTCCATATTGTCGCAAAATAGAGGAAATTTATAAAAAAAAAAGTTCATGTTGCCCGATAACGTCGGTCTTGCCACGTTAACGTCGCTCTTGCCACGTTAACGTCGCTCTTGCCACGTTTTCCATTGAAACGTCGCTCTTGCCACGTTTTCCACTGGAACGTCGCTCTTGCCACATTTGTGAAGATGTACGTCGCAATTGCCACGTTAACGTCGGTCTTGCCACGTTTTCCACTGGAATGTCGCTCTTGCCACGTTTTCCACTGGAACGTCACTCTTGCCACGTTTTTGAAGATGTATGTCGCAATTGCCACGTTAACGTCGCTCTTGCCACGTTTTCCACTGGAACGTCTCTCTTGCCACGTTTGTGAAGATGTATGTCGCAATTGCCACGTTAACGTCGGTCTTGCCACGTTTTCCACTAGAACGTCTCTCTTGCCACGTTTGTGAAAATGTATGTCGCAATTGTGATGATTGCGAAACTAGGTTTATGTGTAGTACATATCTGAGCAGGAGAATCTTGCCTTTTACCTTGAATGATTAAGGAATTGTACAAGGGTCTCCTCT
>ML784670.1:355356-421279 GCA_009831015.1 Picea engelmannii
ATGAGTGAGAAACTAGTTTTAGCCATTGATTAAAGAGGATTTAGCCTAGTCGTTGCTACACTAGTCACCCTTTTTCTGAGTTAGCTTTTGAACATAAATTGAAGAAAGAAGGCGTCCTAGGCCTAGTTAATTCTACACCTAGGGTTTTGACTTTTAGGGTTTGAAGGGCCTTGCTTTTGCAACACTTTTCACCCTTAGGTTTGTGTTTTAAAGCTAGCCGTTTTTGCCAAGGATATTTGACGAAAGAGGGAGGAGCATGAGGCCTTTCTTAAGCAACACCAGAATGAGCCTCCTCCCCTTAGGGTTTTGATTCTAGGGCCCTACCATTGCAGCACCATAGAACCTAACTCTCGAGTCCTTAGATTTTGATTCTCCCAAGATCTTGCCCTTGTTTCTGACTCCATAATACCCTAAGGCACTAGTCTACCTCTCCAACGTTGAGCTTGTGGTGCCAAAACAACTCTTTCAAAACTCTTAAATTTGAAACCCTAACTAACCCTAGCATCTACTAACCCTAGATTAATGATGACGTCATGCCTTATTAGAGCCTTTGGTTGATAGAAAACATAGCGGCCTAGTCATCTGATGATAGACATTGATGTGTTGATAAATTTCATTGTCCTATTTGCAAAACGTTGATCTCTTTGTCTATATTACTAACCCTAGAACAAGGCTGACGTCACTTCAAGCATAGTGACGCGACACTCCTGTTATATATGAGCATTTAATGATATTCGATGCATTGTGTTAATTCAAGGATTAATCATCTCTATTGAATGCTATATCATTCTATATTTATTGAGAATTAATATAATAAGCCATAGTTATTATTGCAATCATTGACTTCGTCAATAATTATTGTTGTATGTGTTCATATATAATATTGATAGTCATTGATTAAAGAAGTATTAACCACTGTTGCATGTATTAGTGTTATTGTTGCCTTGTCTCGCAAACAGGTGCCTCCTCCATGGTGTATCTTCATTTTTACTATCTTCTTGGCGTTAATCTGTGAAAGGGAAAACTTGTCTTGATCCTTTAAACCTTTGCCTTTCAAAACCCCAGATTGCCAGGGACGTCTCCCTTGGGTTTAGCCACCCTAAATAGAAAGAGCTCCCCATCGAGGTGACAGTGGGTGGGGAAGCTTTTGTTACGCCAGTTTGACCTTTACCCTTCAACTACTTGACCTAAACTACAAACTGAGCGATAAAAATGACCTTATCTCCAGCTTGTGTGAAGGCATATATTGCTACTTCTAGCGTATCTTTATTAAATGCCTAGATCTCACCCTGGATTCTTGAGGAAAAAATGAGAGGACGATGGCTCTCCTTCCTTAAATGTGCACCATGTGTGAAATCTGACTGGCACGTGATGAGTTGGAGCGATGCTCGTGCATCATACTCCACGGCTAAGAAAATCATGAGCTCTTGCTCATGATATTTCCAGCATGGTTGAAGTCCTCCTGGATCCCAAACTTTCTCTTGGAGCTGTCTCTCGGCTCCTCCACTTCGCTGCTTCTACTACATCATCCTTGTTTCTCATCTAGGCTCTCTTCTATCCATCTTCCTCATGCTGACCACTTATGTTCCTGACCTTGACATCATCTCCCTGATCTCTTCAAACACCTCGTCTAGCTACTCCATCGGATGGATCTTTTGTTGCAGACTAGATTGTCACATTCCTGTCTTGCCAATGGGTAAGTGGCGCTAACTTTCCAATACATCCTTCCCATCTCTCGTGGTCTTATCTCATCACTTTGATGCAGTCTTCCCTCCTGCAGACCTCTCATCACTGAGATTCTACCTAACTTCCTCTCCTGATAGATCAACTCCAGTCGGTTCTACGGTTGGCTCCCTTCCATCTTCCATCAATGGTTCCGCATGCTGATGCATTTCTTCTGGCATGGATATCTCCTGTCATCCATATTCTAGTTCTGGATTGTCTAACCAATCCTCCAGTGCCTTTAACTCCAATTCCCACTGAGTGAGAAACTCAATTGGGCGTTCCCCTTTTGTTGGGACAAACATCAATATCTGTTCCTTTTCTTCCATGATAATCTCAACTTGTTGTCTCCTTGTCGCATCTACAACATCCATTCTAGCCTCTCCTTAGCCGATTGGTAGGAATATCTCGACTCAAATGATCAAAATGCTCCCCTGATCCTTCTCTTCGATGGTGGAAGTTTGCAACTTCTCATCATATTCATTCACATGGCTTGCAACTCTGCGCAAATCTCCATTTGAGTGAGGTCTTCTTTCTACCTCCTCTTCATCTATCAATGAACTCTCAACTAAGCTCATCTCTTCTCCCTTGTCGCCTTGGCAATCTTGGATGTCTCCTCTGCCCACCTGGCAGTTTATGAGATCCACTGATCCCTTCTCATTTCCCACCTTGAAATTTATGAGACTCTTGTTAGATCTGTTTCCTTTATGACTAAGGTTTTTAGCATGCGTCAGCCACCTTCTTAACAGTTGTTGTCGCCTTCTAGTCAATAACTCCTAAATAGGCCATATGGATGTCCTCTTCAAAGGCCATTTGTATCTCCAGTGTACCTTTGAATCTTGCTGCATCTTAAATGCAAGATTCTCCATCTGTGCTCGGATTTCACTAAGCTCCTTGTCCATATTCGCCTTGCTCTTCTGTAGGTATACTTCCCCATGAATGTGCCCATAGTTTTCAATGACCATCTTGTTTCACCTGCAGTCCACCTATTTTTCTACCATCTGCTGCACACAGAGCATCGTACTCTGTCCCCTTTTCCTATGATCTGTAGACGAAACAAGCTCTGATACCACTCTTGTGGTATCAGACTATCTCCTTTGTCTCACCTTCACCTACTATCTATGGGTGAAATCAAGCTTTGATACCACTCTTGACACAAACCCCCCTTCTCTTCAAATGGATTCTCGACCTCCTGGTCTTGGATCGTTAATTTTACCGAGTCAGAGCGACTCCTTGGGTCCCTACGGGCACCCAAAATTTCTTACCCACCCATACAGGTCTCTTCCACAAGTGACCACACCTATGATTGCGGGTCTATCTCCTTCGTGATTCATAATTTGGGGATATCTTGAATCCTTCCCTCAACCTTTCCCATAATACTCTTCTCTGAGGTTCTGAACCCCTACCACACATCTCCTTATATTCATCGGCCCACTATGGTTTGAACTTTGCAACCTCATGAACTTCTAGGTTTTCCACTCACAACCTCCAACCTTCTGATTCCCGAACTCCTTAATCCGTTTCCACGTGCTCTCCTACGATCAACGGTCAAGATAGAATCGTGACTCAGCCTTCTTCAAGTTTTCAACTTGCCGAACCTCCGAGGTACCGAAATACTTCATGGTTCTCCTCCTTGCAACTTCGCTAGATTTGATGGTCTGGGATTGTTCGCCTCTCTCTAAGGAATAATATTTCCCACTTTCTTTGATGAGAAGTTCAAGGACTCTTTTCCTTGAAGATTTACGCCGCTCTCCCTCCCGAGCCTTCCTTCTTTGGTTTTCCTTTGTTCCTTTGAACAATCTCTTTGAAACTTAGTCGAGAACTCGATCTGTGCACACCATGCAAGACATTTCTCCCCACACTTCAAATTGTGTGGATGACTTCGCACTCCTTGCGATTGTTCTCCAACCACTTATATCTCTCATGACTAAATCACATTGTCCTTCCTGAGCTTTCGAGTCTGAAAACTCTGTCATGCACTCCTTGCGGACGTCGATGCACTCCTTGCATATGTAGAAGTTCCACTATCTCTTCTAATCTTTCAAGTAGAAATAGACTCAGTCACTCAATCCTTGCGGACACTATGAACACCTTGCACTCGCTTGGTAAAGAGAAATAATTGAAACTTATCTACTCCTCACAATGACTCATACATTCAACAAAGTAAATGCAGTCATGGATTCAAGAACATAAATAACAGAGAATTAAAAAATAACAAAGATTCTACCATTCATTTAGATAGACACATAACCATACACATTTGGGACAATGTTCCTCTGTTATATCCATCCAACTGAAACTTGTTACATATATACATTGTTCTTCACTACTCCTTAACCTATACAAGGTAGATTTAGATGCTTCTCAGTTCTCCTTTCTCCACAACAACTATGATAATCGATAATAGCTATCAACAACCTATACTTAGACAATATTACAAATATTTGTACAATATGGGCTCAATGAGATTCCCTCACAAGCTAAACTAGTGGTGTCAAATCACCATTCCTAATGCCTATCGAAAGGGAAATTTACAATGAAGGAAATATGCTCCAAATCGGATGCAGATCCATTTTTCTGTCAGCCTATTAATGGAAACCTTATCTCCAGCTTGTGCGAAGGCATATCTTTCTCCTTCCATCTTGTCTTTATTAAATTCCTGGATCTCACCTTGGATTCTCGAGGAAAACATGAGAGAATGGTGCCTCTCCTTCCTTAAATGTGCACCATGAGTTAAATCTGACTGGCGCATTCTAAGGAGGAGCGATGCTCCTGCATCAATCTCGATCACATGCATAATTTGGTTTAGAAAAAAGGGCTAACACCCGTATTTGAAGTAAGTAAAAAAATTTCTCGAAAACCCAAGAATGGCTATCCCATGAATTCTGAAGTAAATGGGTTTAAGTAACAAAATTTTTATAGAACTCCAAGCCCCTAGATACTTTGGGTAAAAAAAAATCTAATTTGAGAAAACCAATAACCCAGGTTTTAAAAAATTCACAAAAATCCATCATTCGACATAATTGATTTATCGTAAACTTAATAGGAATTTATGGTACAAGTTCAGATCGAGTACGCCTCTCGACAACGAACCCATCAATAGAATGGATTTGGATCTTAATGAAAATAAAAAAGGACTTATGATACAAATTGGAACTAAACCTCAAATGACCAACAAGCAATACATTGATAATGTCCTAACACAAACCCACTTAAAACTCTGATTAAACATACTTCATGTAAGGATGCAAATACAGGATTAAACACAAGTTATATGAACTATAAGGTTTACACTAACCAAGGAGGGTCATATTGATATACAAAGTTTTGAAAATGTCCAAAATTTACAGTGAATATTTTAAAATATAACCTTGTGGCTATTATTCATTTGTCAGCTAATGTAACACTTGACATTTAAACCTTCCAATGATTCTACAATGACTCTATCAACCTACTATACTGATACTTTAGTAATATAAATAAATTCAACTTACAAATCCTAGAAATCAATGAAACTTGTGTGTTGAAGATGTCCTTCCAGACTTTGCGCTCCTTCCTTCCCTTCTCTTTTTAATGACAGAGACTTCACTAGTACCTCCCAACCAATACAAGGGGTACTCTTTGTAATGTGTTGAACCTGCACAAAATATATCTAGTTGGGAATTGAAATACACAATTGTAGATAAAATAGAAGAAAAAAGAAGTAGGAGAGAAACAATGGAAGAATTCTCATTAACAAAATGAATGATTGATAATTTACACATGAATTACTCTATATAACTCAACCAATACACACTGGAGGAGAAACTTGTTTTTGTTTCATTTATTTTGTTCAGTGTCTATGCCAGGGTTACCTTTTAGAATGAACATGTATTTATCCACCTTTATTGCCTCTTTAATTGTGTCTTAAAGTGTGCGTTTCTCATATCTATTAACAAACATAGCCATGGAGACTGATAGAGATGAAGTATAGAATTTTATGGACACATCCTCAACAGTATCAAGAATCTTATTTATCAATGATAAACACATTTGATTAAAATATTTAACTTTTTCCTTAGGGTCTATTTTTATTTTGGATAATTCTAAAACCAATACTACTAGAGGTTTATCATCCCTGAATTTCTCTTCTCAAATTCTTAGGATTCTTAGGTAAAGGGTGATTGGCCCCTGAAACAACAACTACATATGGAGCGAGGAAAGTTTAATTAGAATTTTGGTTTTCATTAACGTTAACCATATCTCCTATGGGACTTCTTGAAGGATCACATGAGGGTTCTTCTTCTGAGGATTATCCTTTAGATGGATATATGTGGGTAGTTGGAGGATAATTAAGAGGAATTGGTGGTTCACCACCATAGAGAGATATGTATTCTTCAAATTTTATCTCAAAAGGATTGGATATTCCCCCGAGGAAGTTTGAAATGTGATAATTCGGGGTTTTAGTAGTTGGGTTATCAATCTCAATTGGAAAATTGGGGTCGATTGGTCTCTCGGGTTCATATGGTCTATGACTTATAGGGAGAGGATACTAGATAGGTTCTATCCCATTTTGTGTACTCAAACCTTGGGTTAAGAAACAATATTGTTTGACCAATCTAGCAATTCCAACCACTTGTGGTGGTTCAAACACACTTTGACGATTGAAATGTTGAGTAGGGTTAGGGACTACTGTCATTTGCGGGTCTAGGATATACTTAGGGTGAGGGGTATGATATTTATAGCAATGAGAGGGGTTTCTTTGTGGATTAGAATGGGCATGGTTAGGTTTACGCAATTCCTTACTAGCCATTCATTTTCATGACCCTCCTTCTAGTGCCAATTATGTTGAAGAGATGAAATTGCATGTCAATTAGTAAGGGAAAATTCCCAACGATGAGTCCCAATTAGACTCACTCTCGTTTGGTATGGAAAGTTTCGACTAATATGTGGACCTGGTTGTCACTAACAATTTTATTACAGTGGAGGAGAATAAATTTTCCTCCAAATAATTATTTCTAGTTCTAAATCTAACTAATCAAAGCAAATCCAAAACTATCTATTCTAACTATTATTCTAACCTATCTTGATTATGAGATTTTTTGAAATGTTAGACATAGTATTAAATAGTATTGCTTCTTGCAAAAATATTTCATGTTAACAAAATAATGTTAAAACAATAAGGAAACCGATGTAAATAATAAAGAGTTATTAATTACACCTACAACACCACCATTGTATCCATAAGTAACAAAAAATGTACTAGTTTCTTAAGAAATATACAATGAAAGAATTCACATGAAATATCATTAAAAAAACCAATAACATCAATTGAAAATGTAGAAAAGTCCCATTACACAACTTAACACATTCATGATTGCCAAAAATTTCCTTCTGTCCTTTATTCCATGAGATAATAGTATCACCAATGTTACAATGGGAAAAAGTCATTCTTGCTTACAACGATTTATATTTTATAAGACAAGAGAAACTATTCAGTTCATGTAACTATTCATTCCTTAGTTACAACTCTTCATTTCACCTCCTTTTGTTATGTTATATAATTTGAAGCTAATTACAATTTTAACTTGCTACTATACAATATTTAAATCTGAAATTATGAAGACATTTTTTAATTTACTTCCTCGACATAGGAGGTCCATAACTCATATGCCTGGTAGAATTCCTCGACTTTGTTCAGCTTCATATTCTCAATCTATGACTCACCATCATATATTCTCTCTACTACTTCTCTCCTAATATCTCTATGAAATTTCTTGGTGTAAGCATCTGCAGTAGTGGCCAGCTTGACTGGTTTTATTAAATATTTGTTTAAATCTTAGTTATTTATCTTGTTGAGTTGGTCAATTGTTTTCTTGTTATCATCCATATTCTTTTCCATTTATGAAATCCTCAATTTACTAGGGACTGTCAGATTTAGCTCATCCATGAATGGCATTTCAAATTGTTCCAATATGTCATCAACATAATTCCAAATATTGTAACAAGATTTAGTGTTGATCTCCATGGTCTCCTTAATATCCTCACATGAAGCCTTCCAGGAGTCAAGTAACACTTGAGTCTTCCCCCGTTCTCTTTTACTAAATTTTCAAAACATATGAAGGGGTTTTTGTATGCAGATATTTCCAATATAGAATATTATCAAAGGCATGCTAAGAAGCTTCATTTTTTCTCTTCTATTCATCAACCTGATCAGACATCCTTGTTATCCCCGATATCTAGGGATAACTAGGAGATCATGTCTCGAGGCCCACAGGTCCTAGACATGAAGTACCGAGATCAGGATTGACCTGAGCATGGCCCTGGAGGGCCCATCCTTCTTCTTCTTTGCCAAGACTTGTTCTGTCAGCAACAACAGCTTCAATCACCATCGGCTTGGACTTGCATCAGAGAGGACTCTTGCTCCATGAGGTAATTGGTCCAAGGTATCATGGTATGTGTCATGTTTGATTGTTATAACCTTCTTATATATGCATCAGGTTCCTTACACTTCTGATAATTTCTTGGATCTTACACTAATCCACTTGACCATTGTTGGGGTGATTAATGGGGTGACTTAGAAAGCTTGTATTCATGGGTTTTGGTTAGCCACCAAAGGGGATTTGCAGAGCCATCGTCCGCTCCCACCATTCTATCATTTTACATCTTATTTCCCATTCATCCATCCCATTCCCCTAGTCCGGCCATTAGGATGACCTTTTGAGGGTTACACTTTGTCTTGTGGGAAGAAGGGGCTAAAGGCCCAGGGGGTAAAAGAAGTTGGTAAAAGTTAAAATCCATAGGAAATAAAACCTAGAGATGCTTTGCCTAGGGATCCCTGAGAAGGCAATAAAAGGCCTCTCGATAAGAAACTAAAGGGACCCTAAGAAAAATAATAAAACAAGACCTAACCAAGAGGATGGGAGGTCTCATCACGAGCCGACCCATTATGTTCATAGGTATCCAATAGTATGCTATTGCCACTATCTGGTCACCACACCAGGGCAGTGACCTTTGGTTGCATGGCCAAGGGAAAGGGGGTCTCATCATGAGCCAACCTTATCATTTTTGTGAAGATACCAGTGGGTAACACTGTCATCTTTGGTCACCACGCTAAGGCAGTGTCCGCTGGTCATACCTTGAAGTAAAAAAAGGGAAAGAAAAGAAATAAATGAAAAATAAAGGCAATAAAGGGGCTTGGAAAAAGTGCATCCATGACGAGTATAGCTCACCTCCTACAGAGGCACCCACGGACAACACCTACCCCTGGTCTTAATATGGTTGGACATCCCCAAACCATACCACTTCGTATACATGGCTTGAATGATCCTCTGAGGAAACTTTCCTTTTCCTATGGGTATTAGCCCAATAGGTTATTCTGTTGGTTTCTTCAGCTTTGTATAGTAGATATGTGTAATGTCTTTGAGCTCTTAGATGATATGTTAGGGATTTCATGTATGTGTTTGATAAATTTAATGATGAAATGTGATTGACATTGCTATGATCCCGAGGACTGATGAGCCCATGGAGGGTGTAGTTTTTGATGTGTAGGACCATACCCGGCGGATAGGTACCAGTGGACCGGTACACATGGGGAGATGATTAGATCGGACCTCCATGGGGATGAAGAGCCCATCAGATGGTTGTTGGGATGGCAAAGACATGACAACATTGTGATGAGACATTGCACTAGAAAGAAGAAGGATGTCTCTACCTAGGACACTTTGGCAGAGCCCAACCTAAGGGGGATCACCCACTGCAGATGGGACGATTGCTTTTGATGGACAAGACATCACCTGAGGCAGCTGGACGTTTTCTGGAGCATGTGGCAGTGTGCTGGGGTCATTTGGCATGTGTGGCAGCTTGGAGAAGCCCTGAGAGGGCCAACGTTTAGCTTCCTGGATACTGAGCTTGCCCAAAAAGGGCCAACGTCTCCCTCAGAGGGGCTTGACGTCTCCTTTTTTGAGCTCACATTATGACATTTTTAGCATTTAATGTAAAAAACAGGGTAATATTGTTAGTCATCCTTGTCGGTTGTTTTAATGACCTATTTTTGTAATTAAAGGTCATAAGATTGGTATAAATAGAGGACGTTGGACCTCATTTTAGATATAACACAACTCACTCTCTTGTGAGAGATACATTTTTGTCTTTTGTCTTGGGATTTTTGCTCTTGGAAGTGAGGCGCAACTCTTGTGGAGGATCATTCTTGGCATTTTTATGGTGTTTTCTATCATTGGAAGGTTTACAACTAGGGTTTGATAAGCTCTTCATTGATTTGTAAGTGTATTTNTCATGCAAAACTTCTTAAATGAATGGTTGTAGGTTAAATCTCTTGCATTTATTGTTACATTGTTATTATTTTTCTTAATCATTGAAACCCTAGGTAGCAAGCACACAAGTAGGTCCTTGCTATATGTCCCCATGATAGAAAACTTGTTTTAGCCATTGATTAAGGAGGACATAGCCTAGCTGTTGCTACACTAGTTCCCCTTTTTCTGAGTTAGCCTTTGAACATAAGTTGAAGAAAGAAGATGTCCTAGGCCTAATTAATTTTACACCTAGGGTTTTGACTTTTAGGGTTTGAAGGGCCTTGCTCTTGCAACACCTTTCACCCTTAGATTTATGTTTTGAAGCTAGCCGTTTTGCCAAGGATTTTTAAGGAAAGAGGGAGGAGCATGAGGCCTTGCTTAAGCAACACCGGAATGAGCCTCCTCCCCTTAGGGTTTTGACTCTAGGGCCTTGCCATTGCAGCACCATAGAGCCTAACTCTATTGTCCTTGAATTTAGATTCTCCCGAGACCTAGCCTTCCCTTCTGACTCCATAATACCCTAAGTCACTGGTCTAACTCTCCAACGTTGAGCTCATTGTGCCAAAACAAATTCTTCAAACCTCTTAAATTTGAAACCCTAACTAACCCTAACGTCTACTAACCCTAGATAAAAGATGACATCATGCCTTGCTTGAACTCCTAGTTGATAAAAAACATTGTGGCTTAGTCATCTGATAATAGACATTGATGTGTTGATAATTTTCATTGGCCTATTTGCAAAACATTGATCCCTTTGTCTATAAAACTAACCCTAAAGAAGGCTGACGTCACCTCTAGTGAGCTTGAAGCAACACTCTTGTCATATATGAGCATTTGATGATATTTTATGCTAATTCAAAGATTGATTATATACATTGAATACTATATCATTTCTAGTGTTTATTGAGAAGTAATAAGCCATAGTTATTTTTGCAATCATTGACTTCGTCAATAATTACTGCTATTTATGCTCATGTATATTTAATGTTGATAGTCATTAATATATGAAGTGTTAACCACTTTTTGCATGCATTAGTTTTGTTGTTGCCTTGTCTCGAAAACAGGTGCCCCTTCTGTGGTTTACCTTCATCTTGACTATCTCCTTGGCGGTAATCTGTGAAAGGGAAAACTTACCTTGTTCCTTTAACCCTTTTCCTTTCAAAACCACAGATTGCCAGGGACGTCTCCCTTGGGTTTAGCCATACTAAATAGAAAGATCCCCCCATCGAGGTGAGAGTGGGTGGGGAAGCTCCTATTACGCCAGTTTGATCCTTACCTTTCAGCTACTTGACCTAGACTACAAACTGAGCGATAACATTTTGGCATCGTTGTCGGGGAACACTGAGTCAATCTTCCTCAACGACAAATATTTTGGTAAGCCTTGCCTCAAAGACCCTTTTACAATCTTACCTAGCGACTCCACTAAGACTTTTTCCCCCTATTATTTGGCAGTTTCAGGAAAACTATATGGCGACTCCACTAAATATTTCTTAGTGTGCCACATTACCCTTTGTGATATTCTCAAATTATGGGATCATGGCATACTGGGAACAAATGTATCCAAGTATTGATTTCATAAGTTTTCAAGGATACCCAAATTACTTTGATAATAAATGGCTAGACAACTCTCCAACGTTTTTGGGGCTCCCAACTCCTCACATAGTAAATTTTTTGGAGCATTTGAGCAAGATAAAGTTGGGAGGAGAGGATGCTCTTATAAAGTTATTTTTGCTCACCCTGCCATCCTACTTACAAAAACGTTTTAAGATTTGTTGCAAGGATAGGGGTATATCATCTTTCATACACCTCATCAGCAAGTTTATCGAACTTACTAAGCCAGATTGCCAAACGTATGAATATGTCCTTCAAAACCTCATGGTAACCTTACACCACAAGGGATTCATCACTGAGATCGTAGAAGATCTTAGAAGATCTTATCATGATCAATACCGAGATTCCTCTGATATAAGAGACGAGGTTTATGAAGACCATTATCAACCCCTTGAAGAGGAGCAAGACCTCTCCCATAATCCAATAGAATGCAATGAAGATGTAACCAGAAACGTGAATTATGAGGATGAAGCACCAGTAATCGCTCCTCAGTCTGATGAAGCTCTCCAAGATTCTATCACTCCTGTACAAAATGAAGAGAATGAGGTAAGTCATTTTGATTCCTTTGATGATACCTTGTTCTATGACTTTGAGAATGAAGAAGAAGTGGAACCCTTGGACGAGCTAGATCCCCTATGTCTCGAGACTAAAGATGTAGAGGCAGATCTTCCACCTAATGATGCCATCCAAATACTTGAAGCTCTTGCACATGAAGGATTAAGTGAGATAAATTGTTCCCCCTTCCAAGTTTTTAGTGACATAAGAGAAGTATTGGATGTTTTGACTCCTCCATGTTATGACACTGATATTGACATAACTGATTTCGATGAGTTCATACATGTTGGGAGACGTAATTGGGATGCATTTAAGTATGATACAAATCCCATATATGAAATAAAATGTCATCTTCGAATGTTGCCCTTGCAATTACCACAACATATTACTTTTGACTAGTGGCAACAAGGAGATGAGGTTTTTACCATCCAAAGGACCAAGGATGACCCAGTACCTTATGATTTTCGGTCATACCTTGAGGACTTTGATGACTGTTCTTCTGAGCATTTGGACTTATTTTGTGAACATGATGGTCAATCACCTATCTGCTCAGATTTTGATACAAGTGAGAACATTGTTTGCCTAAGGAAGGTCTCTCATGGATTTTCACTCCAGCCACCTGTTGTTACTTTGCCATGCTTGTCTATTAAAGGTGTGCTTGGGAAGTATATTTTTAATGTTGAGTTTCCTTTTAGGCAAACCCTAAGCTCCAAGGGTTGGTTGGGTACTGTGTGCTTTAGTCAGTTTTTCAACTTTCCCTTTTTAGTCTGTCGGTCGTTTGCTAGACCTTTGTTGATCCCTTCTTTGACTTCAGGGCATGAGGATGTCCTAGGTAACCAGTTTGCAGGTCCTTTGAGTCAGTTTTCTTAACCTTGCAATTTTCATGACCCTTTCTTGAAGTGGATTGAGTACTTTCCTCAGAGATGGACTTGGCAGGATTTTATCCCTCCCACCCGCTTCCATGGATTAGATTTTGACTTTTTCGATAATGTGATATATATTCTAACTCATGACATTTTTGTTCTTGATTTATCATTGTTTTGGTTTATGATGAAGCACAAAGGCAGGTATTAAGGAATGTTGTTGGCTTGGCTTCACTGGTTGTTTGACTACACCAACATGCAGCCAACAGGTAAGTGCAGGTAAGTGTTTTACTTTCTATTTGCATTTATGATTGCTTTATATGCACATGTTATATTTTGCAGGGTAGCAATACCACCCCACCTTTTGTCGTTGATGCTTTCTTGTCAAGTGTGAGCAGGTCTGCAGGTTTATGCCAGAGATGCTGAGGTTCTCATGTGCTATACGGTGAGCACATGTCCCCGAGTTGGAGCCAGATGTTATCCCCGATATCTAGGGATAACTAGGATATCATGTCTCGAGGCCCACAGGTCCTAGACATGAAGTACCAAGAGCAGGATTGACCTGAGCATGGCCCTGGAGGGCCCATCCTTCTTCTTCTTTGCCAAGACTTGTTCTGTCAGCAGCAATAGCTTCCATCACCATCGGCTTGGACTTGCATCGGAGAGGACTCTTGCTCCATGAGGTAATTGGTCCAAGGTATCATGGTATGTGTCATGTTTGATCGTTATAACCTTCTTATATATGCATCAGGTTCATTACACTTCTGATAACTACTTGGATCTTACACTAATCCACTTGACCATTGTTGGGGTGATTAATGGGGTGACTTAGCAAGCTTGTATTCATGGGTTTTGGTTAGCCACCAAAGGGGATTTGCAGAGCCATCATCCGCTCCCACCATTCTATCATTTTACATCTTATTTCCCATTCATCCATCCCATTCCCCTAGTCCGACCATTAGGATGACCTTTTGAGGGTTACAGTTTGTCTTGTGGGAAGAAGGGGCTAAAGGCCCAGGGGGTAAAAGAAACTGGTAAAAGTTAAAATCCATAGGAAATAAAACCTAGAGATGCTTCGCCCAGGGATCCTCGAGAAGGCAATAAAAGGCCTCTCGATAAGAAACTAAAGGGACCCTAAGAAAATTAATAAAACAAGACCTAACCAAGAGAATGGGAGGTCTCATCACGAGCCAACCAATTATGTTCATAGGTATCCAACAGTATGACATTGCCACTATCTGATCACCACACCAGGGCAGTGACCTTTGGTTGCATGGCCAAGGGAAAGGGGGTCTCATCACGAGCCAACCTTATCATTTCTGTGAAGATACTAGTGGGTAACACTGTTAGCTTTGGTCACCTCGCCAAGGCAGTGTCCTCTGGTCAGACCTTGAAGTAAAAAAAAGGAAAGAAAAGCAATAAATGAAAAATAAAGGAAATAAAGGGGCTTGGAAGAAGTGCATCCATGACGGGTACAACTCACCTCCTACAGAGGCACCCACGGACAACACCTACCCCTGGTATTACTATGGTTGGACATCCCCAAACCATACCACTTCGTATACATGGCTTGAATGATCCTCTGAGGAAACTTTCCTTTTCCTGTGGGTATTAGCCCAATAGGTTATTCTGTTGGTTTCTTCAGCTTTGTATAGTAGATATGTGTAATGTCTTTGAGCTCTTAGATGATATGTTAGGGATTTCATGTATGTATTTGATAAATTTAATGATGAAATTTGATTGACATTGCTATGATCCCGAGGACTGATGAGCCCATGTAGGGCGTATTTTTTGATGTGCAGTACCATACCCGGCGGACAGGTACCAATGGACCGGTATACATGGTGAGATGATTAGCTCGAACCTCCATGGGGATGAAGATCCCATCAGATGGTTGTTGGGATGGCAGAGGTAGGACAACGTCATGATGAGCCCTTGCATGAAGAAGACAGAAGAAAGAAGACGTCCTAGGCCTAATTAATTTTACACCTAGGGTTTTGACTTTTAGGGTTTGAAGGGCCTTGCTCTTGCAACACCTTTCACCCTTAGATTTATGTTCTGAAGCTAGTTGTTTTGCCAAGGATTTTTAAGGAAAGAGGGAGGAGCATGAGGCCTTGCTTAAGCAACACCGGAATGAGCCTCCTCCCCTTAGGGTTTTGACTCTAGGGCCCTGGCATTGCAGCACCATAGAGCATAACTCTCTTGACCTTGAATTTAGATTCTCCCGAGACCTAGCCTTCCCTTCTGACTCCATAATACCCTAAGGCACTGGTCTAACTCTCCAACGTTGAGCTCATTGTGCCAAAACAACTTCTTCAAACCTCTTAAATTTGAAACCCTAACTAAACCTAACGTCTACTAACCCTAGATAAAAGATGACATCATGCCTTGCTTGAACTCCTAGTTGATAAAAAATGTTGTGGCTTAGTCATCTGATAATAGACATTGATGTGTTGATAATTTTCATTGGCCTATTTGCAAAACGTTGATCCCTTTGTCTATAAAACTAACCCTAAAGAAGGCTGACGTCACATCTAGTGAGCTTGACGCAGCACTATTGTCATATATGAGCATTTGATGATATTTTATGCTAATTCAAAGATTGATTATATACATTGAATACTATATCATTTCCAGTGTTTATTGAGAAGTAATAAGCCATAGTTATTTTTGCAATCATTGACTTCATCAATAATTACTGCTATTTATGCTCATGTATATTTAATGTTGATAGTCATTAATCTATGAAGTGCTAACCACTTTTTGCATGCATTAGTTTTGTTGTTGCCTTGTCTCGCAAACAGGTGCCCCTTCTGTGGTTTATCTTCATCTTGACTATCTCCTTGGAGGTAATCTCTGAAAGGGAAAACTTACCTTGTTCCTTTAACCCTTTACCTTTCAAAACCCCAGATTGCCAGGGATGTCTCCCTTGGGTTTAGCCATCCTAAATAGAAAGATCCCCCCATCGAGGTGACAATGGGTGGGGAAGCTCCTGTTACGCCAGTTTGATTCTTACCTTTCAGCTACTTGACCTAGACTACAAACTGAGCGATAACAATCCTTATTAATTCCTCATGGTATTGCTGAATTTCATTCAATTCATTGAAGAAGAATTTACAGGCTTCTCTTAAGTCTTGATTTTCCTTGTCAACCTCTTCGTTCACAACTTAGAGCATGAGTTTCTTTATTGCTCTCTTTTATGCGTGCTTCCATATTTTGTACCTTTCTCCTTAACTCCAAAATTCTTAGTCTTTGTTGTTTAGTGAGGTTGACTTTTAATTGATGCTCTTCTCTCAACTTCTCCATTTCTTGTGCATGCATTTTCTTGAGCTTTTCTACTTCAGTTCAGTTGATATTTTTTATTATTCTGGAGTTTGAACTCATCCTCCATTTGATAATTTTGTTGTTTTATTTTATCTTCTAAAGTTACCACCTTGGATTTGTAGGATTATGACATGGTGTTGAGCTCATTGGAAGTCATATAATTTCCTCATGCAAAGGCACTTAGAGATTAGGCTACATCAGTTTCATTTTTGGGAGGATATTGGCCTTCATGATTCCACTCAATTACCCTTTCTAATGTTTCCTTGTTGAGGGTCTCTTCTATCCTCTATCTCTTTGTTGATCTCTTAACAATTCATTTTTTAGACTTACTAAAGAAATAATATGTTAAATTCTCCTAATCCAACACCTAGAAATTAATTATGAATAAATCACCTATACAACAAAAGGATAACTGATTTTTAATGAATCATTACAATAGAAACATAAATACGGAAAACATACACAAAGTACACATGTAACTTATAGGTAAAATACCCCTAGAAAAGACCCAAAGGGAAAACTAGTACCTTATTGATTTTATTAGATTAAATATTGGGATCATGTCCTAGGATAATGGCCCACCTGAGGAAAATACAAATCAACAAATATCTTATCGTATCACACCTAGTCGCTACCCCTTTTCTTCCCCTTTTCTCCTTTCCTCAAACCTTGCCCCTGGAAACCTGGATCAAAGTCCTTTTTCACCCAATCAATGAGATCTCACTCACTCATTTTGTGTGTGTGTCCTCCTCTCAAATATGATTCCTTTTATAATATTTATTTTACCCTAAATACAAAACCCTATATCTACAAAGTGATCAAAGGATAAGATTAGATCTCACCTTCACTTTAGATCTAATTGCTAGGATTTAATTTAACTCAATAATGCCAAATGCTTAGGAATTTGAATTAAATTAAAATCCATTAATTAAAAAATTACATTCACTTTAATAATCACTTTATTAAAGTGAATCTCCTAAGTCCCGAGAGGTAATAATGATGACTCCCACATGTTAGACACAAAATGACATGGAAGTACATGTTTGATGCCACATACACCAACATAATCTCCCAAGGAGATTATTGTATTGTTTATATCCATGAGTTGAGAGTAGGAGAAACCAATAGGTATCGTATTGAGGGGAGTTCTAGGGTTGAAGGGATAATTAAATAAGGTGGTCCCTTGTGTGGTGACTAGACTGGCTCCATGCCATGGGGGGAGATCAATCTTCAGACTTCTTATGTCCTTGTCCTCTTCCAGTTTTCTCTTTTTCTGTTTCTCTACTTCAATTGCCTCCTCTTCTTTCCTTTTGGCTTCTTCTTTTCCCTTTATTTTGTTCTCTTCCTCTCCTTTCTTCCCTTATTTTTCTTTATTTCTCCTACTTCCTTTGCATCCTTGAAATATGTTTTTTTTACTTTTCTTTTCTCCTCAGCTACACATTTATCCTCTTCTTCATTCATCTTCCTTTTTTAATTATTCTTCTAGCTCCAAATCCCTTTTCATTAGTTATTCTTCCTTTTGTTGTTGGGATTTCTTCTTAGCCTCATCCTATTCATGTTCACTAACCATTACTTTTCCCTTATGTACATTGAAAATTACCCTTTTTTCTTCTTGTTCAATTTGTAGTCTCTCAAATACTTGACTCCTTGGAAAATGATGTCTTCTTCTCTCTGATCATGCTGAAATGGGGGTCTCATCCCCAAGGTTATAATATGGTTGAATACTACCCCTTTAGGGTCATGGTTCCTAGCCACTCCTATGCATAGGGTAATCTATTTCAAGGAAACAACTTCCTTTTTGGCATGTGGTAAATTAAACAGAGTAAACCCCCCTACTTTAATGGGAAACTTGGGCCATGCTTTCTTGGCACTAGCAGATAAAGAGCCAATTATTCCTTACTCTATTGTTTGGTATTCTATGTCCTTGATCATCAACCTATTAGGGACACATTTGAGGAGAAAATGAGGTGGCGAAGAACACCCAGATACCCTGATATATTTATAATGCTTTTCCATATACTATTCTCCTATGTCTTTCAAGGATTGAATGTATTATGAGGTCAATATTTGGGGTGGTTGGCCAAAAATGACATAAAACATAGGTTCTACAAAACCATCACAAATTTCATAAAAATATTTATTTTAGTTGTTCTCCCAAAACTATGAGAAATAATTTAATATGGATGTTGGTGAATCAAGATTCCAGTTCCAAGTCATTTCAGGAAAAGGAATTGAAGCACAAATGACATCTATTAAAAATAAAGACATATAGAAACCTTGTTTTTTTCCAACAAGAGTTTCTTGGGCAGATACAAAGATGCTCATAGACATGATTTGTCCCCAATTGAAGATATGACCTGTTTCTACTATGGAATGTGCAATTGGTACCCATTTCAACTTGAAATGGATGCTTGAATCCTCTCCATAAAGTATGCAAATCACGACTACGAGGAGTTGGTAATTCTTCTTGAATTATTGTGTTTGATACACTATGTTGTCCTTTTTATTCAATAGTGTATCCTCATCCCACCACTCTCTGATTATTTCAACCAAACTGAGGTTCTCCTTGTTGAAGGAATCTAGAAACTACTTTTTGAGGTAGACGTATGACTTTTCTTAATGGTACATCATGTGAATATATTTTGGTTACAATGAAGTGAGGGGGTTTCCTACTTCATTCAATATCATCACTATATTTGGCTCTAGATGTGCATATACCCATTTGGTCGCATCATTGTATGGAAAAATTATTGGTTGGGAAGTAATGACATATATCCCACTCTTCTTGATATTCATGTACACAACAATGTCTTTGTCTTGTTCTGGGAAACTCTCATTGGAAAATAACATATACATATCATTCCATGTATCACATCCTTGGATCCCATTGAAATGGCCGGTATCATACATGATTAGGGTATATTGATTGTTTCCCTGATCTAGGACATTAGCATTAGGAAACCTCCCTCTATGCATTTGAGATTTAGACATGGCAGATTTGGAAATCATACACAATTCATAGTGTAATAAGGTTCACTCGAGCTTCTAAAAATTACTACAAACACAAAATAACTGAGTATAGACAAATTAACTCTTTCAAAATTGGTTGGTTTGTATGCTAATCAATTCAACAGATAAGTCTCAATGGCCATGGATAATCTTACATCGGCTTATAAATGTCACCTTATTTAAGTAATAACTATTACAACTAGTCAATCAAGTCTACACCTAACACTTTTTCGACCTACCATTCTCCTTGTTAGCCTACCATTCTGCGATGAATGTGTTCAAATTTGAACTTTCAATGTGTGGGAAAGGGATAGGATGAGTAATGTATTTGGAAGAAAAATCTTGTGGGAATAATCTCTTTGGTAAAACCTTTTTGAAAAAAAAACTTTTGGAAGATTGTCTTTTAGGAGAATGAAGAGTAGTTTCTCAAAGTCGAACCCAACAAATTCCCTGAAAGAACATTCAAAAAATTGGTCTTAGGAAGAGTTTTAACAAGGTGGTTAATGAGTGAAGATAACAGATAAAGGTTAATAACATATAATCAAATAAAATATATAACCCATTTATTTTGAAACATGCTTAAGGACTTCAAAATAACACAATCATGAAAAATAAGTATTGGGGACAAGCTTGTAGGAAAGAGGTTTGTAGAAAAAAGGTTCATTGGAAAATGGTTTGATATTTCAACACTCTGATGAAGAAAACCCAAAAATGTAAGCATGTGAGGCTTGTGGGTTGCAAGATTTAGGAAGATGATGATACAAGGTTAAGTTATCACTTTGATGGGAAGAACCCGCAAAGGAATTCCTGAAGGGCTTGCAAAAACTGGACTTCAAGAAAGTCATTATAAGTTTATTTTTTTTATCTCGATGAGAAAATTTAGTGAATTTAAGACCAAAAGGATTGCGGTCTATGGGTTTTGGAAAGCTTATAAAAACAAGTTATAATGACACTCTGACTATAACATCTCAAACAAATTTTCCCAATAAGATCATGAGGAAAAATATGAAGCAATGAAACATGACAATCCGATATGAAGAACCCAAAAAGTGGTATTCGATGGGATTTCAAGATGTTATATTCAAAAGGAACCATTGAAAAAGTGTATATTTGACATTCTAACAGGGAAAATTCGAAGAGGCGAGCCTGATAGTCTTGCAGCCTTCGGGTTTTAGGAAAAACATTGAACATGGTGAAATATCATTTATGAATGGGAATTCCCAAATAGGCAAGCTTGATAGTCTTTCGGATTAGGAATTGTTGTGCAACCAGGAGGCACATGAGCATGAAATCGATTTGGGGATAAGTCAAAATTAGATGAATCCAAAGTAAATTTGGGATGGATAGGGATCAAATGACCTAATCATTCTTCAAATAATTTGATGTCATGAAACTCAGAATATGAAAGAGGAGATCGTAAGTGAATAAGAGAAAAATACCATATTATATAAATAACACAAGATTGCTCAAATATGAGGAAATACTCTTCTCCTTCATAGATTATATAGAAATTTGGTAGGGGGGCCATTTAATTTTCCCGAGACAAGAAAATTTAGTGGGAGTTGTCGCGGGCACAATAGGTCCTTAGATTCTTCATGTTTTCTATCTTTCAACCAAAAATATGATATCAATTTCACTTAGGATCCAACTTAATATACACTATTTGCTTATGAAAAACCATGACAGTTCCAAGAGAGGATCGACCGTGTCCCAAATTCCTATTTATTATTATATTTTTGGTCTCTATATCTAAAAATAGCTTTTTGATTCCTAATTATTTCCCATTTTCCTTCCTTCCTAGCTTCTTTTACCTTTTGAACTTCCTTTCATAATTCAACTTGGTGTTCTAGAATGAGGTATTCATTTATAAATACTCCTAACCCTTTTAAGCTCATAGTTTTGTTGAGTATGCCATATTTATGGTCATTAGGGATTATGTTAACTCAAATCAACCTATCTTTATATTACATTCTTTTTCCCAACCTCTTTGCTTCTATGAGGCAAGTTGTTTCAATTTGTGATTTATATTTTAGTTTTTCCTTGAATATTGTGAGTGTCCTTATCTTTATGCTCTTTTATACCAAAAATTATGAGGTTCAAGGATATTTTGTTATTTTCATGGTCTAACTTGATGAACTTATTCATTTCACATTTGACGAGTTTAATTTCCACTTCACATTCAAAATTATTTAGGGACAAATTGTTAATTAGATTTTCTTCTATCTCTTTAATGTTGTCCCTAAGATTATGTTTTTCTTCGACCTCCTCTTCTTGGGTTGATTGTTTCTTTTATTGACTTTGTTTTTCCATTTCTTCTAATCTAACCTCCATTTTCTACAACCGAGTATCCGACCCTAATATTCCACTTTATATAGGATCTTGTTTTTGAAAGATCTAAATTTGTTATCAAGCATTGCTTCTAACTCTCTATGAAGTTTGGCATCTCTCTCTTCTCTACGTTTTTTTGATAATTCTATATATTGATACATATTATCTAAGATTACTTTTATAGACCCCTCAAGAGATTTTGGTATTAGTGGTGGAAAAAAAACAAAAATGGAACTCTCCCTAAGTTTAAAGAGGTATGTAAAAGAAATCAATTATTGATTTAGTAATAGGTATTTTTTTTTTTTGTCATTGTCTTCATTATTATAAGGATCACATAAGAATTATTGTATATTGGATTTGATATGTTGTTATGTGCCACATCTTTTAATTAATGCGGGATTACTATTTTTTTTATAGAGAGGTGTTTATGTTGTAAAAACAATTCCAAGACGCATAGGTTTTATATTATTGGATTTAGTAATCAACCATTATGTTAGTTAGAGGTGTCACTCCTATTGGTTCTTATATGTTGTATGTGAATCAAGATGTGTAAAGTAATGGGTTACACTAATAATTTAGAATTAATTAATAATAATAATAGAAAATAATATAAAAATAGTTAATGTAGATCCTCATTTTAACCTTGAATTTATTAAACACCAAGGAGAATCAACCAAAAATAAAATAGTAAATGGATAGATTGATGCACAATGTGATTAGGAGTTACATATATCCACTTCTAGGTCATTATCATTAGGAAATAGGCCATATTCATGCAAAATTGGGTTGATGTGAAAGGAAGTAGAGGTGTAGAATACGCTTCCTACTCTAATCCATGAGAGAAGAATGTGCAAAAAATAAAAAACATATCAGTTGCAAACAAATGAAATAAACAACAAATCATTATCAACATGATATCATGGGAAAAAATATTCTAGGAGAAAAACCCCACACTCTAAATAACACTTAATGTATTGTTTAACAACCAAATGGTTACAATACATGGCCTTTGTGCTTTCAACAAGAGTGTTCAACAATAACATACTTTTGGAGAAATTTCAGCAACATAACAATAAGATAAAACTTATACTATGTTTTCCTCCAACCATAGCACTGAATAAACATGAATAACAAAACCATAAACCATTTATGGTTTTCCATTTCTACATGTTTGAAACCACCACCAATTAATTGGTCAACTATTGTTGCATATCATTCATTGTGTGCTAGTGATTTTCATTTATTCCTTGCCGCTAGTCAACATTTATTTTCTATTATTGCTCTACATTTATTCTATGATATTTCTCAACAATCATTAGTTGCTCTACTATATTATTTAAAGGTGCATGACACAAATATACCAACATTCTCCCACTTGTCATATATGTTGCAATAGTATAAGGGAGAATGCATCAAATTGTGAGCTAATTGCTAGGGGCCATAAGGCCCATAGACTCATGATACCACTTGAATTTACCTTTGCTCACTAGTTTTTTCAATGCATTTGAAACATTTTGCAAAGTGTTAAATTTCTCTAGTATCTCCTTTCCATCCTCTACCATGTCTCTAACGAAATGATACTAGATATATATATGTTTTGTCTTCACATGAAAGGTTAGGATCTTGCACTGCTACTATCAAATTGAATTGTAATATCTATCTGAATTATCCCTACATATGACCACATTTTCATAAGACAAATGACCTTTTTTTTTGTTAGCTAAATATCCTTGACTTGTGAGATTGGCCTGTGGCTAAGATGCCGAGACCCAGGGGAATCTAAGCCGTCAAAGCACCCGAGGATCGCACTCGGTCTGGACCACACCAACCCTTAACATGGTTG
Source organism: Picea engelmannii (assembly GCA_009831015.1). Taxonomy (NCBI): domain Eukaryota; kingdom Viridiplantae; phylum Streptophyta; class Pinopsida; order Pinales; family Pinaceae; genus Picea; species Picea engelmannii. Next base: position 378,903 of record ML784670.1, read on the forward strand.
GATTTGAGGTGTCCCCAGAGGTTTCAAATCAGTTACTTCACTTATGGAGTGCCTTAACAACGCACTCCCTCACCGACTTCTCTACACCATGGGGACAAGCCAAATGACCTTCTTATAGGCATGAGTATTTGTCATATACTCTACCTCTGTAGTGGAAAAATTGAATACATCTTGTTTCTTTCTCATCCAACTTAATTTTCCACCAAACAATTGAAACGTGTATGCATTAAGGGAATTTTGAGACAAAAAATATGTTATCAAAATCAACTTTAAAAGAACCAATAGGATTCAAGATGATGATGTAAACCATAAAGGTAAATACTTTTGAAGGGAAATGAAGAAACTACATTTTTTAATTATATTTTCAACTTATCTCCTTATAGGCGTATTCAAATTTCAAGTTTAGGCACTTGTTGGATGCATAATTAAATTCCACATTGAACGAGTACCCTCTTTGTATTTTAATAGACCCATAGTGAGATAAAATAGAAATAAAAACATGTTTCTTTTTTTCCATGTATTTCTAGTTTATCTCATTGTGAGTTTATCAAAGTATACATAGAGGGTACTCGTTCAATGTGGAATTTAATTACACATCCAATGAGTGCCTACACTTTGAATTTGAGTAGGGCTAGAAGGATATAGGTAGAAAATATAATTAAAAAAAGTAGTTTTATTCCTTTCCTTTGAAAATTCATAACTATTATTTTATTATTTTCCTTAGGAGGCCCATTTTAGACCTCAAATTTTCCTTAATGTGCTCGTAGATCTCCTTCTATCTACATATAGAGTGATAAAAATGAAATTCCCACCATCTTGTTTGTAATAAACATAGTGATTTGATTTGGATTTCATAAATCTCAATACCAACACAAAATAATCAAACTTTTGGTACCACATTGTGGGAGACCATTTGATACCATATAAATACCTTTTTAACTTGAAAATTGATGACTCTTTACCTTTTTCAACATAGTGCCATGGCTATGTCATATATATCTCCTCCTTCAAGTCACCATGTAGGAATGTTGTTTTCACATCCATATGTTATATCTTTAAATAAAAGGCTATTGCTATAGATAATAGGAACCTAATAGATGTTAACTTAGCAACTCAGGAAATATCTCACCAAAGTCTATCCCCTCAACTTGGGAATATCCTTTTGCAACCAACCTTGCCTTGTACTTTTCAACATTTCCATATAAATCAATCTTCTTTTTGAACACCCATTTACATCCAATGGGTTCCCATCCATCAAGCAATGAGACCAAGTCCCATGTATCAGGAAATGGAACCAAGAACCATTTTTTTCTATCTTTAAATCAAAGGATACTATTAGAGATAATAGGAACCTAGTAGATGTTAACTTAGTAATTGGGGAAAATATATCATCAAAGTATATCCCCTCAAATTGGGAATATCCTTTTGCAACCAACCTTTCCTTATGCTTTTCAACATTACCATATAAACCAATCTTCTTTTTGAACATATAATTACATCTAATGGGTTTGGTATTTTTCCACTAGGAAATGGGAAGTCACAGGTGAGTGTTGGGGGAATGTTGGCCCTTATCTAGGTTTTGTGGAAATGCTGGTCATGTTGGACCAATTTTAGGACTTCGACAGGTTGTTCGAAGATGAAGCACCAGATGAAGCGGAGATCGCGGGATCTTGCCCCCTTTTGCAAGATTTTTGGGTTTAGGGTTTATGTAAGGGGTATGGGATGTCGACCCATGTGTTTCACCCATGATTAGGCCTCTTTTGTAATGTATAAATAAGTAGCTAGGTGCTGTGAGTAGTAGTGACTAGATCTAAGAGGTATGCGGTGCTAAGTGTTGTATTGTGCTAAGTGCAAGTGATGTAAGTGGTTGGATCTATATGATTGAGTTAGCTCTGTGCATATTGTGTATTGAGAACTTGTAGGGCTAAGTGCAAGTGATTGTAAGAAAGGCACTGTGATGTGCCAAGATTGGGGAAGGAGGATCTAGCGAGGTGCGCGCTGATCTCATGTCCTATGCGGAGTTGGTTTTGAGGCTCTGTGCATGTAAGGAGATTGACATAAGATAATAAATAAGACGAAGAGTTGGTGGACATAGCCCCATGCTAGGGGTGAACCACGTATATCTTGTGTTATGGTTGCTTTGTGTGATTGATGTGATTTATGCTTAGTATTGTCATATTTATGTATGTTAGATGCATCTGATATAGTAGCTTAGTGTTTAGTAATGTGAATGAATGCTATATCTACTCTATTTCTATGTGCTAAGTGCTTGGGTGTGTTATATCTTGTTGAATACTGTGTTGTTCTGTAATTAGGGTTTTACCTGCGATGTGAATAAGGGTTAAATGCCAATGAATGTTAACTGCTAAGTGCTTTGTTAAGTATTGTAATCACAGATCTGTGTCCCAGATAGGTTGCAGAAACTTGAGTCCTGCAACCCCCCTACCTCTACCTCGGGTGAGACTGCATCTGCTTCATAGGTGTTGCCGAAAGGGCCGGTAGTTAGGGTTTTGTTGGTGTGTTGTTGAAGCATTGAACCCTGGGTCTACCCCTATGCCAACAAATGGTTTCGTTGTCGGGACATGAAATTTTGATTGTTGGGAATTGAAGAAAAGAGAAAGCTCTATGCGTAGATCTGTTGTTGTAGTGCGCATTACTCTAGTTGACTTGTGAAGCTCTGTGCTAAGAAAAGAAGGCTGATCTGAAGAAAAGAGGTAAGATCTTAAAGCTTTGTGCTTTGATAAAGGTAATATAATTGGAAATTTTTGTTTCGAAAGAATGGATCTAGGTATAATTGATAGATTTAGTCCTAGTATGAAAACTAGGGCACAACTAGAAGAAAGAAGATATGATATGAATAGATCTAATAAAAATAGTGAAATATATGTTATCCCTATGCATAGACAGAATTGTTGGACTAACAAGTGGATGCAGGATCCTAGAAATTATTTTTTACAGGTCCATCTTTGCAATACCAGTGCATAGTACAGGAAAGGTTGGGATTGTTTAAGAGAAAGAGAGGATTGACATTATGTTATAATTGCAAAAGACCGAGACATCTTGCTAAGGAACACCCTGGTAGAAGTCCTATTTTCCTTTGTTGTAAATCTATTGGACATGAAGTTTTGGATTTCCCTAGAATGATTGCTAAAGTTGAGAAGATGAACATGAGACAAGAAGACCATGAGGAAGGTCAAGAGACTAATAATATGCTAAAGAACCAGAAAGAATCAAAGGCTATATTATTGCAGATGAAAGAAACACAGAATGATCACAAAGACATCAGTTTCTCAGAGATCTTAAAAGAGAAAGAGTGCATAGAAACAAGATTAAGAGATTTCGACATAGAATGTGTATTGGATGCAGAAACACAGGTGAACATTATGAAAGAAAGTACTTGGGAAATATTAAGAAATCCTGCTATGGTTTCTTCACTGGGAGGAATAGGATTGTTTAAAGGAAAGATGATAACTCTATGTGGAAGAATTACCCATGTACCTATGATTACTCATGGAGCATCAATAGAAGAAGAATTCGAGGTCATTAAGTTTGTCGAGATCAATGACCCCCTTGCACTTTTGTTAGGAAGAACTTGGATTGAGAAAGATTAGATTCGAAGGAAAGAAGAAGAGGAAGCTCTAGAACAGAAAAAGCAAGAATTAAGGGATTTCATGGCTAGGATAATAACACGCTTACTAGAAGAATAGGAGGACAAGTTGAAGCAACTAAGGGCCAAAGACCTAGCTTTCAAAGTTGAAAGAATGCAGGAAGACTTAGAGAACTTATCCATACATGAGAGTAGGGCATCTACTCTAGAAACAGTAAGACAAGAAGTATTACCCTCGAACCCTGTGAAAGACCCTCAACTATGCGAAGTTACTATGCCAAGAGGAGATAAGAACAAGAATGGAAAGAGGAATCCAGAGACATAGTTCATAGGAAAGAAAGATAGAAAACTCAGTAAGAAGAAAGAAAAGCTAGAAAGATTGCAAGAGGTTCCAAAGAGGACTTTGCAGAAGAAGGCTTGTAGAACTTGAACCTTGCCAAAATAGTAGAACAACACCGAATGACACTTCACCATGGTGGAGAGATATGACCGTTGGAGGCATCCCGACCATTAGAATGATGCTCCAAAATGGCTAGAAACACAGTTATTGTTGGAACGTTCGCCATTGGACCATTGGGACCGCACCATAACGGATGGAATTGCATTGATTGAGGTGTTCCTACCCATTGGAAGAAACCATTACAATGTGATCTATTTAACCCATCAAATGTATTACCGTGGACACTTTTCCAATTGTTATTATTCGAACCCATAGAGAGTTGACTATTACCATGCAGTGCTTATTGAGACCTCTTCATCCATTCTGCTACCTTGATTATTTTTTCACCAACCGAGATATCAGATCTCGAGCATGTATGTCGGGTGACTTTAGCACAGTAGAGAAATCCATTGAAGAAATTCTCATAGACCTCATGACTGAGAAGGTCATGTCCATAGGAGCACAAGCTTCATTGACAAGAGGAGTGCAAGCATCCCCATAGACTACACATTGATCTGGGCCCTCCCGAACTGCGACAGAGAAACGAACCAAGCATCGTGATGACTTGGCGAATGAGAAGCTCATCCCATCAATCTTGCCTGACTACATCTTGCCTCTGGCTGGTGTGGTGAGTCATGACAACATCTCGAGGGACTTTGATTACACATTAATCACTGCATACCTCCCGAAGGGGATACGCGTAGTAGGACCACAGTTGGAGAGAATTTTGACGCTTAATATTAGTGAATTCAACTTCAGTTATCACAAAAACTATGGAATGCTCACACCACACAAGTATTTGACCAATAAAATGGGGAAGAAGTCGAAGATAATCCCCCATCCGTGGACCATGGACATCGCAAGATCGACCATCCTCAATGTAATGAAGTTACCACACTTCAACAGACATCAGGAGGTTAACGCATGCATTAAAATCATGTTGTTGTGCTTCCATGGAAGTTACCTATGGTTGGATAGGTGCATCACAGTATATCCGACGTTGATCCACCATATCACCGGATTGAGCATGCAAGGGCCAGATCCATAAGACTTTTACCCAGGGAAGGATGCATATCACGCCCTAGCATAGACAATAAAAGACACCTATGGTGATGTGGAGAAGGGGAAGTGGGGCTATAAGGTAGCCTCCATCCAAAATGACATAGTGCACCTATATTTCCAGTTGATCACTAGTAAGATTGTCAGGAAGAATAGGCCAATGTAGGTCACGGGGTTTGTCATCGACCTCGTAGGAAAATGTGTCGAAGGGATGCAAATGAACTGGGCGATCTACCTCATCAACCAGTTAGAGAAATACTGTCATGAAGCTCATGATCAGGGCTATGAGTTTCATTTCAGTTGGCTACTTATTCTCATTTCCTTCATTTCTTGGGAGATGCCAGAAGGAGCGACCTTCCTTGAAATTGAGTCGTCTGAACCACTAGCTACGAAGTTCACTACATTATGGTATTCAAGTGGCATGTCAAAGCAATGGCAGTCAAGCATAGTGTTCCACACCTATTATCTACACCTGAAGAGGGCCATTAAATCTTTCCCTCGCATGGCGCCGAATACACTGCATCAATTCAGGCCATTCGCAAAGTTCCATGTAGATAGTGATTTCATTTATATCATTGTGTGCGGAGACAAACACAAAGAAGATCTCTAGTACTATTACAAACTCACAGAGGAGGACATGGAAGAAATAACCAAGGAATGGCTTGTAGATTTTCTTGTACCGGTCAAATAGACAAAACTCTCTGACCCTTACCTCATCAAAATCCCTATGGTCACTCACGAAGAATATGATGCACCCAACAATAGTAGGAATAAAAAGAAGGAAGATGCACAGGAATTGAGCAATGCATCAAAGGAAACTACACCAGATTCACCTGAAGGGGGGGGAGGTGACGAAGTAGACAAAGAAGAGGATGAAGGGGAAGAACACAAGTAGAAGAAGGGTGAAGTAACACTGCCTAAATATCCCCTTCCAGAAGCAAAAACATCCAAGAAAAGAAAGGGTTCCCTGACGAAACCTCCATCGTGGAAGAAGTGAAAATCCAATAAACCTCCATTCCACACTGTGCTCGCGGTGGATGACATTGACCTTATCATTTCCACTATATTAGATACCTCAGAGGATATATTGTAGTGAAGCGAAGCCAAACAGGAGACAATGTTTGACAGGATCGAGGCAGAGCTCAAAGAGGTACAATAGGCTCTTTATTCGAGCTGCGCAGTGCCTGCTGCGTTGTTGTCAGTAGGGGACATAGAAGTAGGATATGAGCCTACCCTGCTACACAGACTAGTAGACTCAACAAAGGCTCACCTTCGTCATGTCCAGAAGGAAAAATAACAGGCCACAGAGGCCCTGAAGCAAGCAAAGGAGGAATCCATAGAGCAATGTCAGGTTGCACAACAAGAAAAAGATGACCTCCAGGCAAAGTTTGCAGAGGATAGAGTGCAGATCTAGAAGGATAAAGAACAACTGCTTGCGGAGCAGATGGGAGTTAAAGAAGAAGTCACCAGAGAACTTCTCTCTGTGACGGGCCTAGCATAGATGGAAGAAGAAACCGTTGTGAGCTAGGTGGGGAAGCTCGTTGAAGCCATTCAACAGATCCAATAATGAATAGAAGAACTGGAACTACTAGTTGTGCCAAGCACTCCGCAGGAAGTATGAGATCAAAGAGAGGAAACTTCAAGTAGCGCAGTCGAAAGAATCAAGGCATTGGCCTTGGAATGCAAGTGATTTAGCAGTCGAAGTGCGTAGACCTACGAGCACCTTGCAAAGGACGCTGAATTAAGGACATTGGAGTCAGAACTCCAGGAGGCAAAGAAACAAGAAACAACATTGAAAGCATAGTTGAAGCTATTGTCACGAGTCGAGAGGATGAAAAGGTCATAGGAACAGTGCACAATTCAACAACAATTCCATGCCATCTAGAGTAAAGTCATGGAAGTGACCCAGAGGCTCCAGCCAATACAGAATGAAGCTTGCACACTTTTTGAGGAGATCAAGGGCCAACACTAAGTCCCATGTAACATTCTTTCTAAGTGAAACCATTTCCTCATCCATGGAAAATATCAAAGACTCCTTATCTTCCATATCCATTGCCTCTTTCATATTTCTAGTATCATAGTGTTGGAATACTAAGAGGGGGGGCAGTGTGAATCAATATTATCAATTTTAACCATATTATATAATCTTCAATTTAATCAACAGTATATCAATGTATCAATCAACAGTATATCATCAATATATCATAAGCACATAAACATAAGAAGCATTACATCACATAAAATACATAGTACACCATAATTTATGTGGAAACCCAAATGGGAGAAGACCACAATTTTTTTTTTTATGTATCAAAGATTACATTCATTGGAAGAACCAACTTCCCAATTCTTCAGCTACAACTGGAAGGAGTATACAACCCCCTATTTACAGGATCCAACCTGAAGGAAACTACAACTCTTTGAATTCTCTAGATCCAACCAGAAGGAGGCTACAACCCCATGATTCTCAGGCTCCAACCTAAAGGAAGATCCAACTCCTTGAGTTCTCCGGCACCAACCAAAAGGAGGTTACAACCCCATTTCCTTTCCTTGTCCTTTTGCCCTGAAATATAAATATAGACCAACTTTCACTACCACTGTCATTGTAACAATATATATCACTTCCACTGTCACTGCCTCTGTCACATCAACCTATAACCTGTCAACTTGTCACTGTATTTGACTTGTCACTATCACTATACCATCAAACTGTAGGTGTCAATGTATCATTAACTTTCTATACCAAAACTTGTGCTATACCATACATCAACATATACCATAACATCAATCATGTATATACATGTACCATATCATTAATGAGGAGCCCCAAATAACCAAGGCATGTTCCACATGCATATGCCACCATACATCAAGTGTATACCTCAACCATACATCCACAACTCAAAGATGAACCATACCAGTCATGTCATAACCAGATACAAGAATATACCTCTATCAACCATGTAGCCAAGATGTACCTCAATCATGTCCCAAACCGACCATACCTCAAGCATGTATCATACCAAGCATAACCATAAAAAAAAACAAATAAAGATACCAATACCTTTGTAGTTGAACTGATACATAGTATATTTGACCTATAAGCTCACATATGACTTCTAGGACCTGGTATTAGCATAACCCCCAAATTTTTCTTGTCCTCGCGGGACTAAGAAATCTTGTCACATGAGGCCTCGCGTGACTATCCCTAAGCAACCTGCAAGTGTGCCTCGCGGGAAACTAGTGGTATGAACCACGAGGACAAACAAAACTAGGGTTTCATAGTGAACTTCACTCTCCTCTACAACCCCAAAACTCTTGCACTCCTCTCTCGTTTCTACCTCATATTTCTCCGTCACTAACTTGCCAAATATATCAGTAGTTCACTAGAAGATATTCAATAGAATAGATGAGTGAATGTACTTGTGAATGACTCCTTGAGGTATATTTATACTTTTTCTAAGTAACCTCTCTCCTTGATCTTAGGGGCTTCTAGACTTTCTTGTTATAACCACTTTACCCTTTCATTAAAGATTTGTAACTAACTAGGGGATTCTTTAGCATTCTTCAAGGCTTCTAACTTCATAAGGTCATAAATCCTCAACTGTGAGGAACCACATTGTGTACCACCTATCACCAGAAATGGCATGATGAGGACTATCCATCCATGAGTGATTTACCTTCATTTACACCATCCTTTATGACATTTTTCCTCAATCAACTATGGGTTCTATACCAATGCCTTTGGGGCTACCAGACTTCTTCAAGGGTTGAAATCAATGACAACCAATATTTCAACAGATAGGTGTTATAAAATAAAGAAAAAATCTAAAATCAAATGTACTATAATTATACCTATCTGGTTTCCTTTTTTCCGAGTGGATATTCTTAAAGTTTGAGGTAGAGTTTCTTATGAACTCTTTGAACCCTCCTCCTCATCAATTTCAACATGAAATTATTGTTCATTTTCTAGTTCATATTTCTCAATGTTGGGTGGTAGTTGAACCACTAACTTCTTCCCATCCTCTGGCGGCTACACCACTATGAGAGAAGACTTAACTTCTCTAAAAATAACATTCTTTCTATAAAAAAAAATTATATCCATAGGATCCCAAAGCTTGTACCATTTCAAACCAACACTATAGCTGATGAAAATACATTTTTCATCATTGTTATTCAACTTCAACCATTTCTTCTTAGGCACATGAGAATATGCCTCACAACCAAAAAAACAAAGATGTTGAAGTGAGGGCTTCTTTCCCATCTAGATCTCCATGGGGTTCTTATCCAAAATAACTAATGTGGGAGACCTTATAATCAAGTAACATGTAGTATATGTTAATGTTTAAGCCATTATTATAGATGTTTTCATTTCATTAGATAAAAATAGCATAATCCAAGATCACTGAGAAATACACAATCATAAGAGACACAACATTTATCCTAGGAAACCCTCCAGGGGAAGAAAACCCAGCAAAACTTCCTTAATATAGATAGCCAATACAATGCCAAGAGATCTCTTAAACTAATGTAGAAGATCCTCTCCCAGATATGCACCACTCTCTCTCCTTCTCTAACCAGCAGATACGAAACTTGTCTCTCAAAATGAGCAAGTGTGTTGTCTGTCTAAGTGAGGCGCTAACCTTCTTATTTATACAAGTCTGACACGTGTGAAGTGTCTCTTCACTGGTAGGGACGACATCTCAAACTGGGTGGGTAAACCCACCTTTATTATATTTCTAGGCTTCTTTAATATCTGTTGGGGCCGACTTCTTATTCTGCCTATTACAATTGTCTTTTGACCAATCCGCAAAAGGGGATTTGGTCCTATTACAATAACCGACATGATAAATCCATAATGGGGATTGATCCTATGAATAATATATCAATAATAATAAGAATACTCTTTGCAGTTACATTATTTTAACACTCCCCCTTAACAAGAAGGGTATTCTTTAGCAGCATCATGCGAGAGGGAGAGGACAACATTATCAACATCATCAAGTGGGTGAGAAGACAACATCATCAATATAGTCTTGGAACACTGACTGGCATAGCTATAAATCATTGGAAGTTTTCTTCATCGACAACATCGTCATTCTCAAAGGAATGCCATCATCATTTGCATCAATATGTATTAGTATAAAAACTGATACATCATCATCATCACAGCACAAGGCTGGCTCATCATAATACAAGAATGGATTTACATCACAACTATCAAGTAGGAAGCTCAGTACTTGTTTCATTTCAATGTCTTGCTTTACATCACAACACTCAGGCTAGAAGCAAGATACTCGTCCTTCTTTACATCACAACCATCCGGTTGGAAGCGGGATACTAGGTTGGCTTTACATCACAACTATCCAGCCGGAAGCTCAGTGCTAGTCTCATCATATCATATTTCTTTACATCTGACAACTAGGTCAGAAGAAAGGAACATCTCATCTTGCTTTACGTCTGAGAACTAGGTCAGAAGAAAGGAACATCTCATCTTGCTTTACGTCTAACAACTAGGTCAAAAGCAAGGAACATCTCATCTTGCTTTACGTCTGACAACTGGGTTAGAAGCAAGGAACACATATGATCTTGCTTTACATCTGACAACTAGGTTAGAAGCAAGGAACACATCTCATCTTGCTTTACGTCTGACAACTGGGTCAGAAGCAAGGAACACATCTCATCTTGATTTACATCTGACAACTAGGTCAGAAACAAGGAACACATCTCATATTGCTTTACATCTAACAACTAGGTAAGAATAAAGGAACACATATCATCTTGCTTTACGTCTAACAACTGGGTCAGAAGCAAGGTACACGTCTCATCTTGCTTTATGTCTGACAACTGGGTCAAAAGAAAGGTACACATCTTGCTTTATGTCACAACCAAAAGGTTGGAAGCAGGGAATATCTCATCATATCATCTTTCTTTATGTCTGACAACTAGGTCAGAAGCAAGGAACATATCTCATCTTGCTTTACATCTGACGACTGGGTCAAAAACAAGGAACACATCTCATCTTGCTTTATGTCTGACAACTGGGTAAGAAGAAAGGAACACATATCATCTTGCTTTACGTATGACAACTGGTTCAGAAGCAAGGTACACGTCTCATCTTGCTTTATGTCTGAAAACTGGGTCAAAAGCAAGGTACACATCTTGCTTTACGTCACAACCACAAGTTCGGAAGCAGGGAATATCTCATCATAACAACTACTCCCCCTTTCAAGGAAGGTCCTTTCAAACTATACCAAGCTTATCTCGGAAGTACTCAAACTTCACATGATATAGGGGCTTGGTCAACACGTCGGAAACCTGTTCATCCATGCTAATGTACTGGAGCTTTAAGGCTCCTCTGTGTACCATGTCATGGGTGTAATGATAACAGATCTCTATGTTCTTCGACCTGTCGTGGAATACAGGATTCTTTGTCATTTTTATCTAGCTCTAGTTATCACATAGAATCAAGGTTTATCTCATCTCTAATTCAAATAGGTTGGTCAACAAATTTTGAAGCCATATAGCTTCGCAGCTGGCAAAACATGCAACAATGTATTCTGCTTTCGCTGTGTTGAGAGAAATACTAGATTTCTTCCTACTCTGTCATGAGATCATAGCTGATCCCAAACTGAAACATCATCTTGAAGTGCTTTTCCTATCAGAAACACTTCCTGCCCAATCTGCATCAGTATATCCACTCAATGTGAAATCATGATCTCCATCATAGCTGAGACCATAATCTATTGTACCTTTAAGGTACCTCATCTCATGTTTTGCAGCCACTAGGTGAACACGTTTGGGTTCTACCAGAAACTAACTCAAGGTGTTCATGGAAAAATAAATGTCTGGTCTGGTGTTCGTCAGGTACATCAACGATCCAATAATCTGTCTGTATAGTGTGACATCAATCAAATCTGACTTTATAGTGTGACTCATGGGCTTGCATTCCAACATGTCGAATCTCTTCAAGATTTCGACTGTGTACTTCCCTTGGTTAAGGAATATGTTCTCAAGACTCTGCCATACCTCAAAACCTAAGAAATAATGCATTAGACCAAGGTATTTCATTTCAAATTCTGAGGCAAGTCTCTTTTTACATTCAATGATGAGATTTTCTTCTCTAGTTAAGAATAAGTCATCCACATATAGCAGTAAGATTACTGGCTCATTATTCATGATTTTGAAGTAGAGATTAGAGTCTGCTTTACTTTTTATAAAGCCTAAGATCATCAAGAAACTATCTATATGGCCATACCAAGCTCTAGGAGCTTTCTTCAATCCATATAAGGCTTTCTTCAATCTGCAGACATGAGACTTCTTGTCTTCAACCTCAAATCCTTGAGGTTTCTCTATATACACTTCCTCTCCGATAACACCCTTTAGGAAAGCTATCTTCATGTCCATCTGGTGCAGCTTCCACTTCATCTTAGCCGCAAGAGCTATGATGGTTCTGATCAAAGTGTATCTGGCCACATGAGCGAATTTCTCTTCATAGTCAATGCCTTCCTTCTGGGAAAAGCCACGAGTGACAAATCTTGATTTATACTTCTCAATACTTCCATCGGCAGCATGTTTTATTTTGAAGAGTCGTCTGGAGGATACCACATCTTTATTCTTCGGTCTGGGAACTATTTACCATACATTGTTCTTCATTATGGATTGGTATTCTTATGTCATGGCATCTACCCATTCTTTCCTCTAAATGGCTTCTTCAAATTCGGTAGGCTCCTATTCTAGGAGATCACACATCAAAGCCGTATAACTGGAGAATGGATTTGGTGTTTTCACCTGTCTCGTAGTTCCTTGGGGAACACCGTTCTTCTCTCCATCTTGAATAAGCTCTCTAGCCCAAGCTGGCTTTCTTTTATGGAGGATCGTCATCTGAGGAGGTTCTTGCGCTTCTACTATATCATGGTCTTCTAGAAGTTCCTCATCAGGGGAAGTTATGACTTCCCTTACTGGTTCTGCAACTCTGGGAACCTCCTTCATTGTAGTACTGGGGATTATGGGTTCCTCTTCATATACCTCTTCAAGATGGCACAGTTTATATTTCTTGAGTTTTGCATCTTCATCAAAGGTCACATCCCTACTGATCTCAATGTGATGTTGACCTGGTATATAGATTCTAAAGGCCTTGGATACCTCACAGTATCCCACAAATATTCCCTTCTTTCCTGAAGGGTCCATCTTGTTTCTCTTTTCTTTAGGTATATGAATAAACACTAGACAACCAAATATTTTTATATGGCTTACCTCTGGCTTCTTTCCGGTGAACATCTCTTCCAATATCTCGATCCCAAGTGCACTATGGGACAATCGGTTCTGCACATAAACAACTGTCATTGCTACTTCTGCCCATAAGCACATAGGAAGATCTTGATCATGGATCATAGTCTTCACAACTTCCAGTATGGTTATGTTCTTCCATTCAGCTACACCATTTTGTTGGGGATTATAGGGAGTAGTGAGTTCCCTCTTGATCCCAACATCTTTGCAGAAGTTCACAAAATCTTTTGAGGTATATTCTCCTCCATTATCTGACCTGAGTATCTTAATATTTCTTTCAGAAAGGTTCTCTATCAAAGCTTTGAATTCCTTTAACTTACTGAACACTTCATCTTTAGTCTTCAAGAAATATATCCAGGTTTTACGAGAGTAATCATCAATGAATGATACATAATATACATACACGCTAATGGAGGATCATGGCATTGGGCCATACACATCTGAATGGATGAGTTCTAGGACTCCTTTTGTCTTGTTGTCCCTCTTTGGGAATGGGTTCTTGATATTCTTCCCTTGTGCACATCCATTGCATACGCCTTTATGGTCCCCTTTGAGTTTTGGTAAACCTGTGACCGCTTTGCATATGTATGGTAGTTCCTTGTAGTTGATGTGGGCCAACCTTCTATGCCAAAGTTCACATGATTTTTCAAGGGCGTGGGTCATGGCAGCCTCTAAGTGACCCTTTAGTTTATACAAGCCATTTTCTTCATTTCCAATGATGATTGCTTCATTTAAGGTTTCTCCTTTAGCCCACATAAGAACTTCTCCATATATAAAGGAAAGTTTGAAGCCTTTCTTCTCTAAAGATGAAATGGAGAGTAGGTTCTTCTTCAAGCCTGGTACAAATAGTACATCCTTCATTTTTAGTGAATTCCTTGAATTCAGTTTGTGGTTTGATTCTCCCACTCCCTTTATGGGATATCGGTAATCATCACCAAGTGTCACTTTCTGAGAAAACTTATTTTTTGAGATACAAGAAAGAATGTTTCTTTGTCCCATCATGTGCTTGGATGCACCACTATCAATGAGCCAAGTGTCCTCTCCAGATGTTACAAATCCTTAGAGGGCCGCGATCAAGACATGGTCTTTGATCTTCTCTATTATCATCTTTGCGGATGGCTCCTCATCTTCGACTACATGGGCATGGATCCTCTTATGTTTTCTCTTGTATTCTTCTCATCTGGCTTGACAAAAATTTGCAATGTGTCCCATCTTGTCATAATGATAGCATTGTACAGATGATTAGTCTCTTTCCTTTCATTTTCCTCTCTTCTAAAATCTCCTTGGATGAGATTCTTTATGATTGAATTTATTTGATTGTTGAGGCTCTTTATGACTCTCCTTTTGGAAGTAGGGTTTCTTCCTTCCTCCTTTGGTGTGAGTAGCTAGGGCTTTATCATCATCCCTTGCTAGTAACACTTCCCGATTCGTTACTCTTGTTTCTTCTTGGATGCATTCTTCCCATAGACTATCAAACTTTAATTTCTCCTTTCTGGCACATATCGTTTGGATGAAAGCATCCCAAGGTCTTGTGAGACCATTTAGGGTCATCATTATGAGTTCATCTTCGTCTATGGTATATCCAATAGCTTCTAGCTGATCTTTGAATTTTGAGATTCTGGAGAAGTATTCCTGAATCATTTCTCCTTTCTGCATCCTTGTATTCTTCAGTTGAGTTCTAAGATTCATCTTCTGATTTATGTTCTTTCCTTCATATAGTCTAGTCAAGGCATCAAACATTTCTTTTAGAGTCTTCTTGGATGACACATAAGGAATCAAATGGTCTTTGATTGAATCTGCAATGATTCTTTTGGCCCTTATTGTGTCCTTTTGATGCTTTGCCTTTTTTGCAGCATCGTCGGGTTCCGATACTTCTTCTTTGACGAATATTGCTAGTTCATTCTCTTCAAGAATGAAGCCATTCCTATACTTCCAGGCATGGAAGTTTTCCACTCCTTCTAACTTGTCAACAGGCTTAACGCTTGCAAACATCTTTACCTAGAGCTAGGAAAATGACACAAATATGAAAGTGCTCAAAATAAAAAAACTGAACTTACCAGAAGGTGCACTTGGCTGAGGCGAGTAGCTTGGTGTGTTTGGATATGAGAAAATCCAACTTTTTCTCCTTCAAATTTGATTTGTGGATTTCTAGACTGGTGCTTCTGGTACCTCTGGTACTCTGGTACTTTTGGTACTTCTGGTACACTGGTTTTCTGGTACTTCTGGTACTTTGTGAAACTAAGGTTTCACTTTCTGGGAGATCCAGCCACTGAAAAGGTGCACTGAGAGTGAAAAAATGATCCTTAGAGGAGGGAACACTTTTCTAGATAGTTTTGGGGTTAAAAAGCTTCACCATAAAAAAGCCCTAATTTTCATGTACGGTAATAGTGACGTTTTTCACTTGTGAAAGATGCTTCCTTCAGCTTGGCTTTGATACCATGTTAATGTTTAAGCCATTATTATAGATGTTTTCATTTCATTAGATAACAATAGCATAATCCAATATCACTGAGAAATACACAATCACAAGAGACACAACATTTATCCTGGGAAACCCTCTAGGGGAAGAAAACCCAGCAAAACTTCCTTAATATAGATAGCCAATACAATGCCAATAGATCTCTTAAACTAATGCAAATATCCTCTCCTAGATATGCGCCACTCTCTCTCCTTCTTCTCTAACCAGAAGATCCAAAACTTGTCTCTCAAAATGAGCAAGTGTGTGTGTCTAAGTGAGGCGCTAGCTTCCTTATTTATACAAGTCTGGCACGTGTGAAGTGTCTCTTCACTGGCAGGGTCGACTTCTCAAACTAGGTGGGTAAACCCACATATATTATATTTCTGGGCTTCTTTAATATCTGTTGGGGCCGACTTCTTATTCTGCCTATTACAATTGTCTTTTGACTAATACGCAAAAGGGGATTTGGTCCTATTACAATAACCAACATGATCAATCCACAATGGGGATTGATCCTATGAATACTATATCAATAATAATAACAATACTCTTTGCAGTTACATTATTTTAACACTCCCCCTTAACAAGAAGGGTATTCTTTAGCAACATCATGCGAGAGAGAGAGGACAAAATCATCAATAGCATCAAGCGGGTGAGAGGACAACATCATCAATATCATCTTGGAACACTGACTGACGTATCTATAAATCATCGGAAGTTTTCTTCATCGGCAGCATCATCATTCTCAAAGGAATTCCATCATCATCTACATCAATATGTATTAGTATAAAAACTAATACATCATCATCATCATAGCACAAGGTTGGCTCATCATAATAAAAGACTGGCTTTACGTCACAACTGTCAATATGGAAGCTCATTACTTGTCTCATCTCAATGTCTTGCTTTACATCACAACACACAGGATGGAAGCAAGATACTCATCCTACTTTATGTCACAACCATCCAGTCGAAAGCAGGATACTAGGTTGGCTTTACGTCACAACTATCTAGCCGGAAGCTCAGTGCTAGCCTCATCATATCATCTTGCTTTACGTTTGACAACTAGGTCAGAATCAAGGAACATCTCATCTTGCTTTACGTATGACAACTAGGTCAGAAGAAAGGAACATCTCATCTTGCTTTACGTCTGACAACTAGGCCAGAAGAAAGGAACATCTCATCTTGCTTTATGTCCGACAACTGGGTCAGAAGCAAGGAACACATCTCATCTTGCTTTACGTCTGACAACTAGTTTAGAAGCAAGGAACACATCTCATCTTTCTTTATGTATGACAACTAGGTTAGAAGAAAGGAACACATCTCATCTTGCTTTACGTCTGACAACTGGGTCAGAAGCAAGGAACACAACTCATCTTGCTTTACGTCTGACAACTGGGTTAGAAGCAAGGAACACATCTCATCTTGCTTTACGTCTGACAACTAGGTCAGAAGCAAGGTACATGTCTCATCTTTCTTTACGTTTGACAATTGGGTAAGAAGCAAGGTACATGTCCTTCTTTACATCACAACCACAAGGTCAGAAGCATGGAATATCTCATCACAACAACTACTCCCCCTTTCGAGGAAGGTCCTTTCGGACTATGCCAAGCTTATCTCAAAAGTACACAAACTTCACACGAGATAGGGGCTTGGTCAACATGTCAAACAACCTTTTCATCCATGCTAATGTACTAGAGATTTAAGGCTCCTCTTTGTACCATGTCAAATATGTAATGATAACGGATCTCTATCTGCTTCGACCTGTCATGGAATATAGGATTCTCAGTCATTTTTATGCAGCTATGGTTATCACATAGAATCAAGGTTTCTCTCATCTCTAAGTCAAATAGGTTGGTCAACAAATTTTGAAGCCATATAGCTTCACAGCTGGCAACACATGCAACAATGTATTCTGCTTTCGCTATGCTGAGAGAAATACTAGATTGCTTCCTACTCTGCCACGAGATCATAGCTGATCCCAAACTGAAACAACATCCTGAAGTGCTTTTCCTATCAGAAACACTTCCTTCCCAATCTAAATTAGTATATCCACTCAATGTGAAATCATGATCTCCATCATAGCTAGACCATAATCTATTGTACCTTTAAGGTACCTCATCACATGTTTTGCAGCCACTAGGTGAACACGTCTGGGTTCTACCAGAAATTGACTCAAGGTGTTCACGGAAAAACAAATGTCTGGTCTGGTGTTTTTAAGGTACATCAACTATCCAATAATTTGTCTATACAGTGTGGCATCATTCAACTCTGACGAAGTATCGACCAACAACTTCATCTTTTCTTCCATGGATGTACTCATGGGCTTGCATTCCAACATGTCGAATCTCTTCAATGTTTTGACCATGTAATTCCCTTGGTTAAGGAAGATGTTCTCAGGACTCTGCCATACCTCAAGACCTAAGAAATAATGCATTAGGCCAAGGTATTTCATTTCAAATTCCGAGGCAAGTATCTTTTTACATTTAGTGATGAGATTTTCTTCTCCAGTTAACAATAAGTCATCCACATATAGCAGTAAGATTATTGGCTCATTATTCATGATTTTGAAGTAGAGATTAGAGTCTTCTTTACTTTTGATAAAGCCTAAGCTCGTTAAGAAACTGTCTATACGGCCATACCAAGCTCTAGGAGATTGCTTCAATCTGTATAAGGCTTTCTTCAATATGCATACATGAGACTTATTGTCTTCAACGTCAAATCCTTGAGGTTTCTCTATATACACTTCCTCTTCGATAACACCATTTAGGAAAGCTATCTTCATGTCCATCTGGTGCAACTTCCACTTCATCTTAGCTGCAAGAGCTATGATGGTTTTGATCGAAGTGTATCTGGCCACATGAGCGAATGTCTCTTCATAGTCAATGCCTTCCTTCTGGGAAAATCCACGAGCGACAAATCTTGATTTATACTTCTCAATACTTCCATCAGCAGCATGTTTTATTTTGAAGAGCCATATGGAGGATACCAAATATTTATTCTTCGGTCTGGGAACTATTTCCCATACTTCGTTCTTCATTATGGATTGGTATTCCTCTTTCATGGAATCTGCCCATTCTTTCCTCTGAATGGCTTCTTCAAAGCAGGTAGGCTCCTCTTCTAGGAGATCACACATCAAAGCCGTATAACTAGAGAATGGTTTTGGTCTTTTCACCTGTCTCATAGTTCCTTGGGGAACACAATACTTCTCTCCATCTTGAATAATCTCTCTAGCCCAAGCTAGCATTATTTTATGGAGGATCGTCATCTGAGGAGGTTCTTGTGCTTCTGCTATATCATGGTCTTCTAGAAGTTCCTCATCAGGGGAAGTTAT
This sequence comes from Picea engelmannii, assembly GCA_009831015.1. Classification (NCBI taxonomy): domain Eukaryota; kingdom Viridiplantae; phylum Streptophyta; class Pinopsida; order Pinales; family Pinaceae; genus Picea; species Picea engelmannii. Next base: position 398,089 of record ML784670.1, read on the forward strand.
GACTTCCCTCATGGGTTCTGCAGCTCTGGGAACCTCCCTCATTGCAGTATTGGGGATTACGGTTTCCTCTTCATATACCTCTTTAAGCTGGTACAGTTTAGATTTCTTGAGTGTTGCATCTTCATTAAAGGTCACATCCCTACTGATCTCAATGTGATGTTGACCTAGTATATATATTCTGAAGGCCTTGGAGACCTCACAGTATCCCACAAATATTCCCTTCTTTCCTGAAGGGTCCATCTTGTTTCTCTTTTCTTTAGGTATATGAATAAACACTAGACAACCAAATATTTTTAGATGGATTACCTCTGGATTCTGTCCAGTGAACATCTCTTCCGGTGTATTGAGCCCAAGTGCACTATGGGACAATCGATTCTTCACATAAACAACTGCCATTGCTTCTTCTTCCCATAAGCACATAGGAAGATCTTGATCATGGATCATAGTCTTCACAGCTTCCAGTATGGTTCTATTCTTCCGTTCAACTACACCGTTTTGTTGGGGATTATAGGGAGTAGTGAGTTCCCTATTGATCCCAACATCTTTGCAGAAGTTCACAAACTCTTTTGAGGTATATTCTCCTCCATTATTTGACCTGAGTATCTAAATAATTCTTTAAGAAAGGTTCTCTATCAAGGCTTTGAATTCCTTGAACTTACTGAACACTTCATCTTTAGTCTTCAAGAAATATATCCAGGTTTTACGAGAGTAATCACCAATGAATGATACATAATATACATACCCGCTAATGGAGGATCATGGCATTGGGCCACACACATATGAATGGATGAGTTATAGGACTCCTTTTGTCTTGATGTCCCTCTTTAGAAATGGATTCTTGATATTCTTCCCTTGTGCACATCCATTGCATATGCCTTTATGGTCCCCTTTGAGTTCTGGTAAACTTGTGACCGCTTTGCATATGTATGGTAGTGCCTTGTAGTTGATGTGGGCCAACCTTCTATGCCAAAGTTCACATGATTTTTCAATGGCATGGTTCATGGAAACCTCTGAGTGACCCTTTAGTTTATACAAGCCATTTTCTTCATTTCCAATGATGATTGCTTCATTTAAGGTTTCTCCTTTAACCCACATAAGAACTTCTCCATCTATAAATGCAACTCTGAAGCCTTTCTTCTCTAAAGATGAAATGGAGAGTAGGTTCTTCTTCAAGCCTGGTACATATAGTACATCCTTCATTTTTAGTGAATTCCCTGATTTCAGTTTATGGTTTGATTCTCCCACTCCCTTGATGGGATATTGGTAATCATCACCAAGTGTCACTTTCTGAGAAAAAATATTTTTTGAGATACAAGAGAGAATGTTTCTTTGTCCCGTCATATGCTTGGATGCACCACTATCAATCAGCCAAGTGTCCTCTCCAGGTGTTACAAATCCTGAGAGGGCCAAGATCAAGACATGGTCTTTGATCTGCTCTCTTATCATCTTTTCGGATGGCTCCTCATCTTTGACTACATGGGAATGGAGCCTCTTATGTTTTCTCTTGTATTCTTCTCATCTGGTTGGACAAAAATTTGCAATGTGTCCCATCTTGTGACAATGATAGCATTGTATAGATGAGTAGTCTCTTTCCTTTCGTTGTCCTCTCTTCTGAAATCTCATTGGATGAGATTCTTTATGATTGAATTTATTTGATTGTTGAGGCTCTTTATGAGTCTCTTTTTGGAAGAAGGGTTTCTTCCTTCCTCCTTTGGTGTGAGTAGCTAGGGATTGATCATCATCCCTTTCTAGTAATGCTTCGTTACTCTTGTTTCTTCTTGGATGCATTCTTCCCATAGACTGTCAAACTTCAGTTTCTCCTTTTTGGCACATATCGTCTGGATGAAAGTATCGCAAGGTCTTGTGAGACCATTTAGGGCCGTCATTATGAGTTGGTCTTCGTCTATGGTATCTTCAATAGCTTCTAGTTGTTCTTTGAATTCTGAGATTCTGGAGAAGTATTCCTGAATCATTTCTCCTTTCTGCATCCTTGTATTCTTCAGTTGAAGTTCTAAGATTCATCTTCTGGTTTATGTTCTTCCCTTCATATAGTCTAGTCAAGGAATCAAACATTTCTTTCAGAGTCTTCTTGGATGAAACATAAGGAATCATGTGGTATTTGATTGAATCTGCAATGATTCTTTTGGCCCTTATTGTGTCCTTTTGATGCTTTGTCTTTTTTGCAGCATCGTCGGGTTCTGGTACTTCTTTTTTGACAAATCTTGCTAGGTCATTCTCTTCAAGAATTAGGCCAATCCTATACTTCCAGGCATGAAATTTTCCCACTCCTTTTAACTTGTCAACAAGCTTAACGCTTGCAGACATCTTTACCTGGAGCTAGGAAAATGACCGAAATATGAAAGTGCTCAAGATAAAAAACATAACTTACCAGGAGGTGTGCTTGGCTGAGGCGAGTAACTTAAACTAATAAAGATAATATAGATAGCTAATAAAATGCCAAGAGATCTCTTAAACTAATGAAAAATATCCTCTCTCAGATATGTGCCACTCTCTCTCCTTCTTCACTAACCAACAGATCCGAAACTTGTCTCTCAAAATGAGCAAGTGTGTTGTGTGTCTAAGTGAGGCGCTAGCCTCCTTATTTATATAAGTCTGGCACATGTGAAGTGTCTCTTCACTGGCAGGGCCGACTTCTCAAGTTAGGTGGGTAAACCCACCTTTATTATATTTTTGGGCTTCTTTAATATCTGCTAGGGCCGGCTTCTTATTCTACCTATTACAATTGTCTTTTGACCAATCTGCAAAAGGAGATTGATCCTATGAATAATATATCAATAATAATAAGAATACTCTTTGAAGTTACATTATTTTAACAATATAAATATCTTCTACTCAAATATTCTTCTCTAAGTCGGCTCCACTAATCATACGCCTATCTCTCTCCATAAAAATTATATTCATACATTTTACAAATCCATTCTATTGAGGGCTATATGGATTTGTCTTATGTCTTTCAATGCAATTATCCTTACAAAAATTATCGAACTCTACATAACAAAATTCATTTTCTTATTTTATAAGTGGACAAACTTATATTTTGAGGTGGTGTTCCTTCCTCCTCTTCCAAAATCTTTTAACCATCCACCTCATTAGGGCCATCATGATGTTCTTGTTCATTTTATGGTTCAACTTTCTTGGTCTTGTGTGGTATTTGAGCCACTGACTTCTTCTCATGTTCTTCTATCTACACCACTATGGGAGAATAACTAACTTATTTGAAAATAGCATTCCTATTGTACAAAAATTTTCTACCCAAAAGAATCAAGATCCCAAAGTTTGTACTGTTTAACACCAATGTTATAGCCAATGAATATACATTTCATATCCTTTTTATCCAACTTTGACCACTTCTCCTTAAAAACATGAGCATATGCCTCACAACCAAAAACATGAAGATGCTAAAGTGAGGGATTATTTCCCATATAGACTCCATAGGAGTCTTATCCACAATAATTGATGTGGCAGACTTTTTAATCAAGTAACACACAATAGAAACTACTTCTACCCAGATCTTCTTCTCTAAGCCAAATCCACTATGCATACTCCTAGCTCTCCCCATAAACATTATAATCATACATTATGCAACTCCATTCAATTTATGGGTATATGGAGTTGTCTTATGTCTTTCAATGCCATTATCCTTACAAAACTTATTAAACTCTATAGAAAAACAAAATCACTACCATTATTAGTCCTCAACACTTTAATCTTCCTGTCGGTATGATTTTCCAAGAAATATTTAATATCTTTAAACCAACTAAAAAACTCAATTTTAGTTCTAAGGAAACATATCCATGTATTTCTAGAATAATCATCAATGAATGAAACATAATAAAAATCCTTAGAAATCAAAGGAACTTTAAGTGGACCAAATACATCAAAATGAATTAAGTCCAACAACTCAGAAGATTTGTGAGAACTAGAATACAGTTGAACACATTTATGTTTTCCATATATGCAATGCTCACAAAAATCAAATTCAAGAGCAGAATCATTCAATCCATTAACAATATTTTTGTTTTTCAATGTTCGTAGGACCTTCTCACCTATATGGCCCAATCTGTGGTACCATAGAATTATCTTCTCCGAAGGTAACTTGATTTCTAAAGAAAGAGGTTGTTTATGAGTATTTAATTGTGAATCTATAGATTTTATAGATATATCCACTATGTAAATCAAAGAACTATTACAGACAATAGTTCACGTCATCAAGCTAGAAAAAGTTCCCACATGAACACCCTTAGAGAGTACATATCCCCTTGGACCATATTACACCCTTTGTCAGAGAAAATAACTTGCATACCCACACCATTAAGTGTTCTTAATGATATTATATTTTGTGTCAAATTTGGAATGTGAAAAACTCCATTGATCCCCTTTACTCTGCCATTAGGGAATTTGATCAAGACTCTACCAAGACTAACTATGTTGAGAGGAGAGTCATCACCAAGGTATACCATCCCACCATCATATTTATTATACACTAAAAACTAATGTCGATGGGAATTCATATGGGAGGAACCTCTAGATTTTATCCGCCATTCACTCTGGCCTACATGGGTTTCCAAAACTGCAGCAAAGGCATCTCCACCATCCTATTGAGAATATGTTTCAAACTAATAATCAAAATCATTCTTTTCCTTCTTCTTCTTCTTCTTATCTTCCTTGTATTCCCTTCTGAAATCCCCGACCTTACTGTAGTTCCAACAATTTTCCTTAGACTTTCTAAGAGATTTATGTGTCCCACATAATTTGGAACTGCCCTTTTCTCTCTTCTTACCTTTCGCCTTCAAACTTCCATGAAAAACCAAGGTCTCATTGGTGGATTTAGAATATTTTCAGCTCACCTCCTCTGAGAGTAAATAATCCATGATCTCATCAATCACCAATGTATTAATAGTTCTTCCAATGTCCATTACCAAGTTATCCTATAAATTTGGAAAAGAACAGAAAAGGGCCATACAAAAATCCACCTCATCCGTATTCACTAAAAATGATATCAACTAGGTCATAATAGTATTAAATGCATTCAATTGTTTGGCTACAAAATCACACTCATCCATTCTCAAGAATTTTTTTTTCTTATTATCCGAGGATTTAGCTCGATACAAATCCCCTAACTTCTTCTAGAGAGTTGTGGTTTTTTCTTTAGAAATTTTCAATCATACCAAATAAGGAAAACATAACTTGATAAGGCTTCTCACCTTTTCTCCAACACTAGCCACTCATCATATTTCACACGAATGGGTTTGGTTCCATATACTACAACCTATATGTTGGTTATGGAGCTTGATTATCTTCCTAATTTAGAGGTCTTTGTTTTCAGCTGTGTTTATACCCCATGAATAATGTACACCCCTCCACATGCGGGGGTTCTAGAGGGGGATTTCCCCCCCTGTGAGGTTCGGGGGGGGNTCAATTGGGGGGTCTGAGGGATAGATGGGGTTTGGAGCTGAAGCCCCCAAAGGAAACTTTTTCTTGTAAATGTATATTGTAATTTCATATTCAATATTTACTGTTCATCATTAAGTCACAGATATGGCGGTAGAGTTATGTTAGGGTTTTTTTTTTTCCTAGAAGACAACCCTCTTTTATGAGGGAATTGTATTGTGGATGTGTGTTATCGGGAATATTTTATTCTAAGAGAGGAGACTATGAGAGAAAGACAAGGAAGTTACAAAAGGTGTGTTGTATGTTGTATCCTTTCATTTTGTTGGATAATAAAAAGGAAGGACCTAGAAATTTCTCTGGTGGATGTAGCCCACACTGGGTGAACCACATATATATATGGCTCTATTGTATTCTATATCTTCTATTTTTTATTTCCGCATTTGTTTTATTTTATTGCTTTGTGATCCTGTTTTTTTAACAACTGGTATTAGAGTGAAAGGTAACTCACGAGAATTCCTGGTTCAAGTGGAAGCAATGGCAGAAGATGGAAATTTTAGGGTCGATAAATTTAACGGCCAAAACTACTAGTTATGGAAGATTATTTATATCAGAAGAATATATTCCTACCATTGGACGAAATAACAATGAATCCGATGGCCATGAAGGACGAAGAATGGGAGGTTCTCGATAGAAAGGCACTAGGAATGATAGACTGGTCCTGGAAATGTTGGTGGATTTCAATATTTCAAAAGAAAAGACAATGAAGGAACTGATGGATGCATTGGCTAAAATGTATGAAAAACCCTTGGTGTCCAATAAGGTATTTCTAATTAAGCAATTATTTAATATGAAGATGTCAGAAGGTGGGTATGTTGCAGATCATTTAAATGAATTTAATATGGTTACTAATCAACTGAGTTCTATAAAAGTGGACTTTGATGATGAGGTTAGGGATATTCTAATCTTGTGCTCATTTACAAAAAGATGGAATGTCTTGGTCATGGTTTTAAGTAACTTTGTCTCTGGTTCAAACACTCTAAAATTTGATGATGTTGTTGGTGTTATCCTTAGTGAGGAAATGTGACGGAAAATCATAGATGAGACATCAGGTAATTAAACATGGAGAATAGGGGAAGACAAACGGATAGAGGAAAGGGTTTAGGGAACCATGATAATTCTAGGAAGGGCAAATCCAAATACATACTAGGAAAAATAGAGTGATGGAATTGTGGGAAGAAAGGACATCTAAAGAAACACTATAGAGCTCCAAAGAAACAAAGAGATGGAAAACATAAGAAAAATAAAGAATCAAATGTAACAAGTGATATTTTATATGATTCTTTGATTATTTCTATAGATAATATTTTTGAGCCTTGGGTATTATATTTAGGGGCTTCATTTCATGCCACACCCCATAGGAAACATTTTCTAGATTATGTTCAAGGTGATTTTGGATAGGTTCATTTGGGTGATGATGCACCATGCAAAATTGTTGGAATGAGAAAGGTACAAATAAAAAAAAGAATGGAAACCAATGGTTGTTGAAAGAGGTAATACATGTTCCATATCTAAGGAAACATATAATTTCAACAGGGCAGTTGGAAAGTGAAGGTTGTATATCTATGTTTACAGATAAGGCATGAAAGGTCACCAAAGGATCACTGGTCATAACAAAAGGAGAGAAGGTAGGTACATTGTATTTATGTACTGGTAATATTGATTCTTATATCTCTTTAGCTTCTATAAGAGTGGATACAACACTTTGGAATCATAGTCTTCGACACATGAGTAAGAAGGGAATGAATATACATCGCAAAAGGAATTTGTTTCCACATCTTAAACAAATTGATTTGGATTTCTATGAGCACTGTGTTTATGGAAAACATAAGAGAGTCATATTTCTTAGAGTTGGAAAATAAAAGAAGGGTGAAAGGTTAGATCTTGTGCATACAAATGTATGGGGACCATATCAGGTATCATGTCTTGGTGGCTCTTGTTATTATGTTACTTTTATTGATTATGAAACTAGAAAAACTTGTGTTTATTGCATTCGACAAAAATCTGATGTTTTTGACACTTTTAAGAAATGTAAAGCTTTGGTTGAGAATGAGACATGAAAAAGGTTGAAGTGTTTCAGATTAGACAATGGAGGTGGATATTGCAACAAGGAGTTTGATGATTATTGTTCATACCATGGGATTCATAGAGAGAAAACAGTTCTAGGAACACCACAATAAAATGGTGTGTCAGAAAGGATGAACAAGACAATCATGGAGCATGCAGGGTTTCCCTTACAGTTTTGGGAAGATGTTGTAGATGTTGTTGTTTACTTGATAAACAAAGGATCTTCAAGTTCTTTGGATGGTTTCATTCCGGAGGAGGCATAGACATGTAAAAAGATAAACTATTCTTTTTTGAATACTTTTGGTTGTGAATCTTTTGTCCATATTGATAGAGAAAATAGAACAAAGCTTGAGGCAAAATCCAAGAAGTGTACCTTTATTGGATACAGTGTTAATGATTTTGGTTATCAATTATGGGATTATGAAAATCACAAAATCATTAGGAGTAGAGATGTTATATTCAATGAGAAGGTCATGTATAAATATCAGTTGTAGGGAAGGAAACAGGGAGAATAAAAACCAAAATACACAATGCTTGATGAGATCACTGAAAAAGAAATTCCAAAGGTACCAGAAAATCAAAATGTACAACAACAGGAGAAATAGGTACCTCAAACTCCTACAAGTGTTTTTAGAAGATCTACCAGGTTAAGTAGACCCCCTGAACGACACTCTCCTTCATTGTATTATTTATTGTTGACTGATTCTGGTGAACCAAAATGTTATGAAGAGGCATTACAAGTGGACACTAAAAAGAAGTGGGAGAAAGGCATGAAAGAGGAAATGGATTCCTTGGTAAATAACCAGACTTGGGACTTGGTTCAGTTGCCTATAGGAAAAAGAGCATTGAAAAATAAATGGGTTTATAGGTTGAAGGAAGAAGATGGAGAAAGAAATGGTACAAGGATAGACTTGTTGTAAAGGGGTTTGCACAAAAGAAAGGTATATATTTTGATGAAATATTTTCTCCTGTTGTTAAAATGAATTCATTTAGGACTATTTTAAGTCTTGTGGTAGTATAATATTTTCATATAAAAACAACTTTTCCCCATGGGGATTTGGAGGAAGATATTTATATGCAACAACCACAGGGGTATGAGGTCAAAGGGAAGGAGAATTTGGTAGGCAGGTTGAAGAAGATCTTGTATGGCCTAAAGAAATCTCCAAGGTAGTGGTATTTGAAGTTTGAGAGGTTTATGAAAGAACAAGGTTATAGTAGATGTCATTTTGATCATTGTGTTTAATTTAAAAGGCTAAAAAATGGAAGCTATATTATCTTACTATTGTATGTAGATGACATGCTTGTTGCAGGGTCTAATATGCAGGATATAAATTCTCAAGAAGAAATTATCTAATTCATTTGCAATGAAGGATTTGGGTGCTACAAAGAAAATCCTTGGTATGAGAATAACAAGAGACGAGAAAAATCACAAATTGATTGACATTGTCTCAGGGTGAGTACATAGAGAAGGTGTTGGAGAGGTTTAGAATGTAGAATTAAAAACCAATTAGTACACATTTGGCGATCAATTTTAAACTAACTAAGGAAATGTGTCCCAAGACATAGGAGGAGATAGAATACATGTCCAGGGTCCCTTATTTATCAGTAGTTGGTAGCTTGATGTATGTGATGGTTTACAAAAGACCTGATATTGCACATGCAGTGGGAGTTGTGAGTAGGTATATGAACAATCCAGGTAAAGAACATTGGGAGGTAGTAAAGTGGATTCTCAGGTATTTGAGAGGTACTACTACTCATGCATTATGTTTTGGAGGTTCAGACACTATTCTATAGGGATATTTGATTCATATATGGCAGGTCATAAAGATAGTAGGAGGAGCACCACAGGGTATGTTTTTACTATAGGTGGAACAATAGTAAGTTGGATTTGAAAAATACAAAAGTTTGTTGCACTTTCAACAATGAAAGCAGAGTATGTTGCTACTACAGAGGCTAGTAAAGAGATGATTTGGTTACAAATGTTTATGGAGAAATTGGGAAAGAAGCAGGAGAATATAATTTTGTATTGTGACAACGAGAGTTCCATTCATCTTGCAAAGAACTAAGCCTTCAATTCTAATAATAAGAATATAAAACTCAGGTACCATTTCATACAATCTGTCTTGGAAGATGGACAATTGAAGTTGGAAAATATACATACTAGCCATAATCCTATAGACATGTTAACAAATGTAGTAACCAGGGCGGAACTAAGTTCCTACTCAGTTTCAGTTGGCCTTCAAGTATGAAGGTAAAGAAGAGAAATTTTCCAGGTCCAAGAAGGATCATAGTCCGTCAGATACAACATTGGTTAAGTTGTTGTGATCAGTATCCAAGTGGGATATTGATGGTTGTGGAGCCTGATTATCTTCCCAATTCAGAGGTATTTGTTTTCAGTTGTGTTTATACCCCATGAAGACTGTACACCCTAGAATGCAGGGGAATTTCCCCCCCTACGGGGTCCAGGGAGCTCATCCCATCGACTGGGGGGTCCAGGGGTGAAGCCCCTGAAGGAAAATTTTCCTTGTAAATGTATATTGTAATTTCATAGTCAATATTGACCGTTCATCATTAAGTCACAAATCTGACAGTAGATTTATGTTAGGTTTTTTTTTTCCCTAGAAGGAAACCCTATTTTATGAGGGAATTGTATTGTGGATGTGTGTTATCAGGAATATTGTATTATGAGAGAGGAGACAGTGAGAGAAAGAAGAGGAAGTTACAACAGGTGTGATGTAGGTTGTATCCCTTTATTTTTTTGGATAATAAAAAGTAAGGACCTAGAAATTTCTCTGGTGGACATAGTCCACACTGGGTGAACCACATATATATGTGTATCTATTATATTGAGTATCTTATATGTTTTAGTTATGCATTTGTTTTATTTTATTGCTCCATGGTCATGTTTTTCTAACACTATAGATATGAATGTACGTGAAGATCCTCCATATTGAGCTTCCAAAAATCAAAGTTAGTGTCATTAAACTTCTCCATTTCTAATCTAGATGTTATCACCATTTCCCTGCAACAAGATTTTGTTCTATTCAAACTCCCACTCAAACAAATATTTGGTAAAAAAAACCTTATCCCTAACACCTTGGATCTAAGGTGATCATGCTTTGATATTGAATGAAAGGAAGCAGAGGTGCATAATACATTTTCTATACTAATTCATTAGAGAAGAATGTGTGGAAACTAATAACATAATGGTTGCAAACAAATGAAATAAACAACAAACCATTAACATCATGACATCCCAGGGAAAACCCTTCCCAGAAAAAACCCCTACACTATAAAGAACATTAAATGTATTATTCAATAACTAAATAGTTTAAATACAGATTTTTTGCTCTCCCAACAAGAGTGTTTAGTGGTAGCATAATTTTGGAGAATTTTTGGAAGCATAATAGTAAGATAAATCTTACACTATGTTTTCCTCCAACTCTAGCATTGAATAAATAGACATTGTTATCACGATTTTTTTACTTGTGCAAATCCCAACACAAGTCCCCCAAATCTGTGTAACTGTCGAAAATCCTACCACTATCACAATAGCAAGAAATTCCCTCATTTTAGTGATGGAGGAGGTCCACCACAAGGGATACTTCCCTGATGACCTCAAGGGATCAAAGTAGCAAGTTTAGTATCCAAGCCTACCGTCCCCTCTCTTGGTCACCTAAATTCAAGGTCTAGGTCAAAGGAAATAAGAGGTGTAAAGTTGTGTGAGTACCTTCCCAACAAAAGAACACACTATAGCATATTGATTATTTCCAAGTACAAACATGAAAAAAATACCTCTTAATACACTTGACAACAATGATTGATGAAGGATCTTATAAATTTACAATAGTGAGAAATATTACAACAACAATAAAGGATTTATAAAAACAACAATAATTAAGCTTCATGAGTGCAACAATTGACTATGAAAACTTAGCATACATTCACTAGATTATTATCCAATTGTTATATTAATTTTTTGAACAAGTTAGGCAACCTTCACAAGAGTGTATGCAACAAATAAGAGTGATACCAGGTGGCTGTAGAAAAAAATTTCAACAACAGTAAGTTTACTAGCAAGTTAGCTCAAGTTAATGCTAGTAAAGTTAGTAGGAAGCTTGAGAGAGTTCAAAGAGAGTGTTTATTGATCAATTTACCATGAGACAGATTAGAGGTCAATGCCTTTAAGGGCTATTGAGTCTTTATAAAAACAAATGCAACTACTTGGAACTTGATCTATATGTAACCAAGAGGTAGGAGTCAATCTCTAAGGTGCTATCACATTAGGAAATTAGAGATTAAATCTCAAGGAGAGGTATTTTCTAGGGTGAAAGAACTTTTGGGCCCTAGAAACATTTTATCCCTTCTTGTAGCTTCACCTAGGTCAAAAAATCAAGAGTCTAGGGATAAATTCCTAAAGTGCTATCACTTTAGAGCTTTAGGAGTCTAACCCTAGATAGGATTTCTTCACAAATGTTTTTGGAAAAAATCAACCTTGTGAGAGGAGAAATAACTTATTCTCCTCTCTTAGGGTTTCACCAAGCAAGATGTCTAGAATGAACAATAAAAATTACCATGTAAAATTAATAGCATGAAATAAATTGCAGAATTTTCACTTAATTCTCCAAGATAGCACGAGATAAAACACTAATTGCATAAATTCCATCCAAAAATTAGCAAAGAGCATCCATAACTTGACCTTACAAAGATAGCACATAAGAGAGAGATGACAATAACCCTAAAAGGGAGAAAATTTCAGAAGTAATACTCTCACAAAGGTGAGAAGTTGTGATGATAAAATGAAATGAGAAGGTCCTCTATTTATATGAGGCCTTCTTAACCAATTTTCCCACTTAAAATTGTCAACAACAAATTACAATAGGGATGACCCCTTTATTTGTATTTACAATATGGAAAAATAAAAAATACATAAATAAAACCCTCGAAATGGTGACATCATGCCCTATAAGGGTGACGTAGGGTTGAAAAGTGAGACTTCAAGCCTCAAGAGGAGAACGTTGGGCCTCCAAATTCCATGTGTCATGTTCTAAAGTGAAACTTTGTCATGTCATGTGTCTCCTCATGTCAAGCCACCTATGGAACTACCTCATCCATCACACCATATCCCCTAAGATGATGTCAAGGGAAAAAGAGTGACTTCATAGGCCTTTAAATTCCACATCCAAGTTTAGAAGGTGGCACCATATATGGTTCATCATCCTTCACCAGGTGAGGTCCTGCAAAGACAAACAAGTACATCCTCCAAGGGTCCACAAGTTAAATCAATCATGCCAAGTAAGCCACATTTAATATAAGAACCACCCAAAAAAGTGCATTAAATCCCCCCTTTTCAAATTAAACAAATGCCCAAAGACCTTATAAAATTTTCCAAATTTAGGTATGGGAGGAGTGTCATGGTGCCCTATTTGGTAGGCCAATTCCCAAGTCAAGGAATATTTCCCAAGAAGACCCTATCTAGATCATGTTATGAGTATAAGGTGGATTGGGGAAAAACTCTTGGGCATGGGTTTCTCGACATATCAAGGGTTCATATTGTCTCATTTATGGGTGCCTTTGTGGAGGGTGTGCTACATCCTCGAGTTCCCTTTATTTGTAATACAACCCTTTTCCAAACCCTTTATTTTCCATTTTCATTAAGTATGAACATCGAGTGCTATGTGCAATGGAAATAAAAATTCACCGCCATGCCACTTGAAGTTAGAGTACATTGGGTGTTATGTGCACTGGAAATAAAAGAACACCACAATGCACTACCCCATCAAGCAAGACACATTTTCCTTATTCATTTTCATTTAAAAGTATTTTATTCATTCAGAGAAGTGTTTCATGGCTCTTGGGACTTTAGGGAAAGCATTCATGTGTGATGTCAGCTACAAAACCTCTGGGCCTTCAACCCCTTCTTCCCATGAAATGAGCTACAAACCCTTCTTGGGGTCAATGAACCCAAAAACCTAAAAGGTGATGAAATGGAGGGGAAGAAGTGTGGAAATTGGTAAGTATGAGTGGGGAATGGTACAAAGACCCTTTAAGGAAACCCCCTAGTAGCAACCCTTTTCTCGAGGGTGACCAACTTACTAGGATACCATGCCAACCAAGAAGGTGAAATTAGGAAAAAGATATAATTTCCAAGAAAACATTCCATAATCAAGAAAGGACTCTTTGTAACATGCTAAAAGGACTCTTTGTAACATGCTTAAATGCTTCAAATGTTAAAGTGGCACTTACCATGAGACTGGACTTGTTACCTCATTGACAGGTGCTTAAATTGGCATACTTTCAACACCCGTCTAATACCTTTTTTCTTACCATTTTCCATCGATTACTTCCTTTTTAATACTCTCCTAATCTAATTTGTTGCATTTATCATCAAGGTATAAATATTCTCCATATTCCATTATTACAATATTCTTACATATTTCTTAAAGGAACTTGTTACTTTCATGTACTAATACAGTTACACAAGAGTGATACAATAGTTGGAACTCCCCACAATGCTTGCAATACATCATTGTTGCAATTCAAGGCACAATCCAACTACTACAACTCCAAGTATACTCCTCATCTTGTGACTCCAAGTGTACTCCTCATAATGTGACTCCAATTGCAATTGTTGCAAATCCAAGTGTACTCCTTGTGCTGTGAATCTAGATGACCATTGTAACTCCAAACATGTTTTCAGTTGTTGTGATTCCCAATGCCGTTTTTGTTTCTATGACTCTGAGTTCACCATTGATACGATTACAAATATAAAGCTACCAATACCCACCATTATGAAATAGTCTTCATAGAGGAAATATACAAAAGGAAAATGGATGACAAAACAGAGAATCAGTTCTTCCACCAAGTTAGCACACACATATATTTTTTAAAATCATTATAACCATATGAACAGTTGGATTCTCATGGTTGTCCATCCATTCCTTTGTATAATCTTAGAATATAATCATATTGTATAAGAAACTCAGCTTCCCCAAAGTTGAGGGAAGGAAATTGTGGTGATAAGCATTCAGATGCCATTGTATTTTCAAACTCTTGCAATAAAATTTTCAGTCCCACCCTCATTCATGTGTTGATGTGTTGGTGACCGTGTGATCCTGGTTTCGTATCTCACTACCTTTCCTAAGGGGGTAGGGACCCCTCCTTAGTCAGGTACTACTTATACATTAGCACAGGATTTAATCTTTCAATTTTGTTCATTTTTCCTGGTAATCATTTCATTTATTGGTCTACTATAATTCTGATTTCATAGGAATAGTGTTGTAATTCATGCGTGGTTGATATTCAATTAGTGTTAGAAGAATTCATAACTTTAAGCTACAATTCAACTCTATTTCGATTTCTCTAAGTTCAATACCATTGACGTTGTTACAACTCTAAGTACTGTGATTCACTTCACTTCATATTTTGTCGTGTTGGAATTTATGTTGCTACAATTCACATTGTTGCAACTCGCATCACTGTGATTCCTTTTTGTGTTGCAACTCACGTTGTTGCAATTCATCTTGCAACTAATTTTATTCTATTTTTTTTTTTCTGATTCATGATAGATTTAATAGTTTGGGATTGATGATTACATTGGATAGTTACTGAATATGAGAAAACATATTTGTTACAATAGAACAAGACCTTCATTCTACTTGATAAAGTCACCAACAGAACATAGTGTAGATTTCAATTGTTGCAAGTGTGATTTCAATTTTTGCAAGCGTGATTTCAATTTATGCAAGTGTGATTTCAATTTCCACAAGTGTGATTTCAATTTATGCAAAGTGTGATTTCAATTTTTGCAAGTATCAGTTCAATTATGCACATGTGATTTAATTTCCACAAGTGTGATATTTACTTTCCCGTACTAGTATAATTTAGTGACTTAATTAAGTAACTTGAAGGTTCAATTTGTGACATCAAAAGTACTACAACTCCTTAGCTAAAACAACACTAATATTTTCATATATGGTGCACGATAGTTCATAAGTAATATACGACCTCAGATTGATAATTAAATGCACAACTCTTCAATTGCTCACTAAGTTAATTAGGAAGTAATTGAAAAGTCCTTCATTTTTTGCACCATTGTTGGGGAAATGTAGAAAATAAAGTAGTGTTGTTTAGTTGTGTGGATTTTTTTTCATTTTAGTAGAATAAATGTTATGATTTCTTTTCAGTAATTTATAGGATGATTTTCAAATTTTTTCTATGCTCAAATCTAGATATCATCAAGGTAGATTTATTAATTCTTCCAAAAACCCCTGAAAAAGCTAATAGTGCATGTCAATAACAAGAGGGAAAGGATCCAAACCAACAAAATTACTTATCACATATAGAAAGTTCACTTGCCAGAAAGAATCCCGAAGCATCTCCTTAGGTATCAAAGACTGGGCAAGGATCCCTGCACACTAAGATTCCATTGTCAAAGGAGCATATCAATGATCAATATAATTCAAAAGAGTTCCTTTTTCCCGAGGCACCTTTCGAATCATAGTAAAACCCTCTAAACGAAATGGCAGATGAGATTGTCAAGGAAGAAACCACAAATTTTGGATTCCCAATCAAAGAAACAGATGAGGAAACCAAGATGAAGAACATCCCTCATTCCACCTTGCTAAAACTTTCATGGGTTATCTAAAGAAGATTCTGATACCTTCCTCTTTGAGTTCAATTTGCTTTGCATAAGCTATGACTATGTGACAGACACCTAGAAATCGAAGCTTTTTCCCGCCACACTTAAAAGTGTTGTATTAAGAACCAAATATCAATATAGCATAGAAAAACCTCAGAACAAGTAATCAACGCCTTGAAAAAGAGAGAATTTCAGATAATAAGCCTCTTCGAGGGGGCAACCTCCTTTTACCCCACATAAATGTTCAAGTACAAGATGATTCCAAATGAAAATGTCTCCTTGGTATATATAGGAGACTAGGAGGTATGATTACAACTAATGGAATAAAGCCGACATAAATAAAATAACATTACTAATGTAATATGCCCCAATTAAGGGGTAATGAGCCAATATTAGGTCTTAACATGCCCCTCCCCTTGAGACAAGTGTTGTCTGCAACGCTTGAGTAACTTTGGATTCTTTTGTATAAAAGACTCATCTTCCCAAGTGGAATCTTCAGCCAGTAGTTTCCTCCATTTAATGAGATACTCTGAAATGAATCTATTCCTCAGCTGGTGAATTCTTGTGTCAGTGATGGCTTCAAGATCCAATATCATTTTTCCTTCCTTGTCAAGTTCTAGAAATATAGTTTGAACTGGGATCTTGTCACCTATAACCTTATTTAAGCATGAAACATGGAAAACTGGGTGTACTCGTGAATATGCAGGAAACTCCAATTTGTATGCCATAGTACCAATATTTTGCAACACCTTATAAGGGCCATAGTACTTTGGTGATAATTTATTATCCTTCTTGGATTGCTTGAGGGACATCTGTTTATATGGTTGTAGTCTTAAAAACACCCAATCCACTACTTCAAAACTTCTTTCACTATGATGTTGATCTGCTTGTTGTTTCATGCGATTTTGTGCCATGGTCAGGTTGTCCTTTAATATTTGGAGAACTTGTTTTTGATGCTCGATGTGATCTTCCATTACTTGAACCTTCGATTTTTATTTTAGAGAAGAAGTGATGGAAGGAGGGTGGTATCCATAGAGTGCCATAAAGGGTGTCATTTTTGTTGTAGTATGAAAGGAAGTGTTATACCACCATTCTAACAAGGGTAACCATTTGAACCATTGTGTTTGTTTATCAGAGACAAAGCAACGAAGGTAGCCTTCCAAACATTTGTTCACTATATCAGTTTGTCCATCAGATTAAGGATGATAGGATGAGCTATGAGCCAATTGAGTACCCAAACAAGAAAATAATTCAATCCAAAAATGTCGAGTGAAGATGGGATCTCTGTCACTTACAATAGTCTTTGAGCTGCCATGTAGCTTTTGAACTATCTCCATGAATGCGGTGGCAACTGTACTAGCTTTGAAGGGATGAGAGAGTGCACAAAAGTGTGCGTACTTGATCAGTCTATCAACAATCACCATGATGACACTCTTTCCTTCATACTTCGGTAACCCTGTGATGAAATCCATGGAAACCTCCTCACAGGGCTGACTTGGTGTAAGTTTTAAACCTGTGAAGTAAAGGAATGCATATAGATTCTTAAGCAAAACATAATTTAATCAATGGCTCATACACAAAGTACACAGAGATTTTATACCGGAAACCCTCAACCGGGAAAACCTTTCTTATATTCATTATATCGAATTTCACCATTCACTATACAATATATAAAATGTTTTTAGGTATTTCGTAGATACCAAAACCCTAATCCCTTAGTCAGGGATTAATTTACAAAACTGCTAAAAATAGCAAAAACCACCCAAAAACAAATTTTGAGGCGCTGCCCTGAACACTGCGAGTAACCAAGGGGGGGGCATACCTACCCCCCCCTGGGACCCCCTTAGGAAATCTCCCGGTTCACATGACACAAGTACAACACTACTACGAGGGATCGTCAGATGTAGTTGTCATATCTGATGCGCCCACACACACACAAGCAAAGAATATAACACATACCCAACATTATCCCACTTGTTGTTTTCTTTGCATCCAGGGGTCTAGGGGATTATATAGTCAACAATCTAGGGAAGCAATGTCCATTGTTACTCTACACCATGAGAAATTTTCTTTGCTCACAGACTTTGTCAATGAATTTGCAACATTCTTCAAAGTGTCAACCTTTTCCAGCAACACCTTCTTTTCCTCAACCATGTCTCTCACAAAGTGATACTGAACATAAATATGCTTTGTCTTCAAATGATAAGTTGGGTTATTTGCCAGGAATATTGCACTCTGACTGTCAAAATCTAATCTCACTTCTTGTTGTACCAATCCAATACTTGAACACAATCTTTGTAACCATACTGCTTCCTTGCTTGCATGAGTGGCTGCCATGTATTCAACTTCTGTAGTTGAGAGTGCCACTATAGCCTGTCTTTTTCTCATCTAACTGATTTCTCCTTCAAATAGGTTAAACACATACCCACTTGTAGATATTCTATGATCCAGATCTCCAGCTCAGTCTGCATCAACAAAGCCATGTATGTCCAACACTCTATCCAATCCTGGTCTTCCTTGGTAGCACAATCCATAACTGGTAGTGCCACGAAGATACCTAAAGACCCTCTTTACTGTTTTCCAATGCTCCTTCCCTGGTTTTGACATATACCTACTCAAAAATCTCACTGCATGTGCAATGTCCGGTCTAGTACAGACCATTGCATACATCAAACTACCAACTACACTAGCATATGGAACATGGGACATATCCTCTTCTTCTTCTTGTGTCTTGGGACACTGATCTACAAATAAATTTACACCTATAGGAATAGGAACCTTGATCGGTTTACTTCCATGCATATTAAACCTTTGCAATATCGTCTCAACATATTTTCTCTGATTCAACCAGAGTTTCTTGTTTGCACGATCTCTTTTAATCTCCATTCCCAGAATGAAGTTAGCAGCACTGAGATCCTTCATGTCAAATTTGGAAGATAGTTGTGATTTCACCTCCTTGATAACATCCATGTTATTTCCTACCAACAACATGTCATCAACATACAACACTACATAAATGAAGTGATTACCAACCTGCTTGGAATATACACAATGATCAACCTTGCTTCTTACAAATCCCAATCCAAGGATGTATGTTCCAAACTTTTGGTACCACATCCTAGCTGATTTCTTTAGACCATAAAGTGACTTCTTTAGCTTACAAACCAGCTCTTTGTTTCCCTTCATTAAAAATCCTTCTGGCTGCTTCATGTAGATTTCTTCTTCCAGATCCCCATGTAGGAATGTTGTCTTCACATCCATCTGTTCCACTTCAATATCAAAAGCAACAACAATAGATAAAATAAATCTAATAGAAGTTAAATTAGCAACAGGAGAAAAAATTTCACCAAAGTCAATTCCCTCAACTTGGGAATAACCTTTTGCTACTAACTGAGCTTTGTATTTCTCCACTTTACCTTGTGCATTAAAATTCTTCTTAAACAACCATTTGCTACAAACATATTTTCTTCTAGTTGGAAAATCAACTATATCCCATGCCTCATTCTTATCCAAGGCATCCATTTCTTCAACCATGGCCTTCTTCCAGAGTTTACTATCCTTTGAATTCACTTCTTCCCTGACAATTCTGGGATCATCATCAATAATAGATAAAGAAAAATTGGAACAAAAATCAGGTGGACTATACCTTTCTGGTTGCCTTCTATCTCTCACTGATCTCCTCAATATTGGGGTATGAGGTTCTTCTTCTTCTTCTTCCGCTTCCTCTTCTTCTGATGATTCATATTTTCCATCATCCAACTCAAGCTCTATTTTCTCAGGTTCATCTTGCTTTGGTAGGAATTCCTGTTTGGACACATCTTTTACCTCTCTGAAAACGACATCTCGATTGTAAACAGTTTTCTTGGTTTCTGGGTTCCAAAGCTTATAACCTTTCACACCATCTTTATAACCAATAAATATACACTTTTCAGCCTTTTTATCCAACTTACTTCTATTTTCCTTTGGAACATGTACATAAGCATCACAACCAAACACTCTAAGATGTTGAAGAGAGGGTTTCTTTCCAGACCATACCTCGTGTGGAGTTTTATCATCCAACGCTGATGAAGGTGATCGATTGACCAGGTAACATGATGTACCCACTACCTCTGCCCAGAATTCTTGTCCTAACTCAGAACCGTTGAGCATGCTCCTTGCTTTTTCCATCAGTGTCTTGTTCATCCTTTCTGCAACTCCATTATGCTGAGGAGTGTATGGAGTAGTCTTCTGCCTTTCTATACCACACTTCTTACAGAATTCTTGAAATTCATTTCCACATAATTCTCCACCGGTATTTGTTCTCAATACCTTTATTTTCTTCTCCGTCTAATTTTCTACTAGAGCCTTAAAATCTTTAAATTTATCAAATACCTTAGATTTCTTTCTAAGAAAATAAATCCATGTGTTCCTTGAAAAATCATCTATGAATGAATCATAATACACAGATTTACCTAGGGATGGAACAGGAACAGGTCCAAACACATCACTGTGTATCAACTCTAAGATCCCCTTCACTCTTGTAGCACCAGATGGGAATCTTACTCGATTATGTTTACCATATATGCAATGTTCACATAAATCAAAATCCATAGTGTAATTAGACATACCTTCAACCATACCTTTACCATGTAGTGTTCAAAGGCCCTTTTCTCCAATATGCCCCAGTCTTTTATGCCACAACATGGTATTATTTTTTGGGACATTATTGGTCTTGTATCCTTCATTTCTCTGCTCGAGGACAACCAAATTGTTACACCCATTAGTATAAGTTCTTCCCAACAACTTGTATAGAGTTCCACACCAAACTCCCCTCATCAACACCATTGCTCCTTGTACCATCTTGCAAGTGCCCTTTCCAAATACAGTATCCACTCCTACATCTTCCATCTTGGTTATATATATTAAGCTCCTGGCTAGTTTTGGAATGTGAAGAACCCCAGGGAGAGTTATAATCATTCCATATTTTAGCAGCAACTTAACTCTTCCATGTCCCAAGATTTTTGTTGTCGAGTCATCTCCTAGGAATACATCACCACCATCATATTTTTTATATTCAGAGAACCACTCCTTGTGAGGAGTCATATGGTATCACTCACCCGATTCGATCAACCATACATCACGATCTGCATGTGTACTTGTAGATTCCATGTAAACATCACCTTTTTCTTCAGTGGAGGTTTTTGCCTCTGTGAAAGAGGTACTATAAGATCCCTTTGGTTTTTCAACCTTCTTAGACTTGCAATCTTTCTTATAATGCCATGTTTTACCACACTTCCAACATTTCCTCAAATATTTTCCTGGAGACTTAGATCTACCTGTAGATTTAGATCTCCACCTTGAAGGCTTACCAGGATTCCTGTCTTGGGTATGACCTCTTACAAATAAAGAATATGTGTTATGACCATCCATGCTTTTTCGCCTCATCTCTTCAGATAACAAGGATGCAACTACATCCTCATACTTCAATGTAGATTGAGTGGTACTACCTATTGCTACAACCATATTATCCCAAGATTCTGGCAAAGAACATAATAAAGTAATACACTTATCTTCTTTTGCAATCATAATATTAACATAGCCAAGTTGACTTACCAGAGTATTAAAGGAATTTAGAAGTTTTTTCATAGAATCTCCATCTTCCATCCTAAGATTATACAACTTCTTGTGAAGAAACAACTTTTTTACCAAGGACTTTGATTGATACAAATTCCCCAACTTATCCCATACTTCCTTGGCTATAGATTATCCTGAGACATTCAACAACACCGAATCTGCTAGGCAGAGTCGAATAGTACTCCTTGCTCTTATGTCCAACTTCTCCCAATCTTCCTTCGACATACCAGTAGGTGGTGTACTAGTAGTTTGTGTACTAGTAGGTTGTGTACCAGTAGCCTGTGTGCTAGTAGACGGTGTACCAGTAGGTTGTGTACCAGGATCCACAATGATCCATTGTTCTTTGTCTACAAGAAGGTCCTCCATCTTCAGCTTCCATAGCTCAAATTTTTTACCATTGAACTTCTCTATCTCGATTCTAGATGAGCTCACCATTCCTCTTTCTATACTCGAATCTCCACTGCAAAAGCTCCCACTAAACCCAGGTTTATCACAAACCCAATATAAACTTGATCTATCAAGACTGAGCCAAACCATCAACAAAAAAGACGTCCCTCTCAAGCCAAAAATGAGCTTCGATACCACATTGAAGTTTTAAACCTGTGAAGTAAAGCAATGCATATATATTCTTAAGCAAAACATAATTTAATCAATGGCTCATACACAGAGTACATAGAGATTTTATACCAGAAATCCTCAACTAGGAAAACCTTTATTATATTCATTATATCGAATTTCACCATTCACTATAAAATATATACAATGTTTTTAGGTATTCCATAGATACCAAAACCCTAATCCCTTAATCCAGGATTAATTTACAAAACCGCTAAAAATAGAAAAATCTGCCCAAAAAAAAAAAATCGGGGCGTTGCCCCGGGCTACTGCCCATTTCCAAATGTTGTCGTAACTAGGGGGGGACATACTTACCCCCCCTGGGACCCCCATAGGAAATCTACCGACGCACACGACACAAACAGAGCACTACTATGAGGGATCGTCAGACCCAGTTGTCATACTTGACTTGCCCACACACACACATGCAAAGAATATAATACATACCCAACACTTAGGATGGGTAATGGTTGTAAAAGCCCTGGGGTCTTAATTGTTTCCACCTTATTTTGTTGGCAAACCAAAAATTCTGCCACAAACCTTTGAACATCATTTTTAAGGCTATCCCAACAAAAATCCTTTTTTACTCTATGGTATCTTTTCAAAAATCCCGAGTTCCCTCCTATTGGAGAGGTGTGCAATCCCAATAGTACCTTTTGTTTGAGTTGGGATTTATTACATAAATATAAGCGATCTTTGTACCATAGTGAATCATTTTTCCATGTAAATGTATCTGATGCACTGGAATCCTGTTGCAACCTTTGAATGAGAGTCCACACTTTTTCG
>ML784670.1:421329-437350 GCA_009831015.1 Picea engelmannii
CTGATGCACTGGAATCCTGTTGCAACCTTTGAATGAGAGTCCACACTTTTTCGTCATTCTTCCATTCATCCCTTGCTTCTATTATCCAATCGGGTTGGATGATCGAGATAGCATAGAGAAAGGCCTCAACATCTTCATCCTTTATTGAAAGTGCATCTGCCACAACATTTTGTTGGGGTAACTCAATCCTTTTGCTTGAGATTTATCAATTGGCTAAAGAAGGTATTGCTCCTTGTATCCTCATCGTGTGTTATCATTTCTTCCGTGAAAATTGTCCAAGTGACGAGTGATTTGCGAGAACAAAGCCATCGATACCATACAAATTGATTGGGTTCTAAATATAAAGAATCAATTTGTACCTTTTGTGTATGTGGCACATTATGTAGATCAAATAATTGCTCCATATGAACTATCCATGTGATTGGGTCCTTGCCATCAAACTTCCTCATATCGATCTTAGGAACGTGGTTGGTCTTCAACCCAAAGTTGGAGTTTCTCCATTCTTGATTCACCTTCCTTGTGTCCTCATCATGAATTTCATGGGATACATTTTCACTTCCAGGTGTCCTCTCTATTAGGAAATTTTTCAATCCTTCCATGATCTCCCCTTTTAAACCATCCATATTAGTATCCAACTTAGCTTTCATTGAATCCATCATCTCTTGTAGTTCATATTTGGTTACTGTCTTATTTTGTAAATCATTTATGTCCCTACACATTTCTTCACCTTCATCAAGAGTCCAAGTAGGATTGTCTGGAGGCTTATTTGGTGTAGAAGTTCCCTTTTTTGGTGGCATGTTGGCCAAGTATCACTTTAAACCTTGATTTTGAGGTGGTTCTTCTAGACAATCTTCCTTTTATTGTATCTCCAAAATTTCGGCCCTTATGAGTATGAAATTTTTTTTTTTAGGTCTCTGATATTTCTTCTCTTCAATGCCATAGGTCTGATAAAAATTGGATGTGCCAAGTGGAATTTATGGTAACTTCCCCGAAACTTGTTGATTTTTGGCCTTTCCAGGATATCTCACTTATATAGAATGCCCCACACAAAATAATTGATATCAAATTATGAAACTAGTACTAGAACTACTAAGGGATGTCCACTATCCAATGCAACTAGTATGACTCAATTTGGATACTCTAGGAAGAATTCATGATTGTTTTACCTGAAACACCTGCTTGAGACTAGTCAATAGGACTAGTCAGATACCCTATCTTCCACAGGGTGTATCTACAAAGTTAAGATGAACCAGAAGATGGAATTTCTACCATAGATACCTTACTAATTTTTGAGAATATCCTTCGGAGTTTAGGGTCTGAAATGTTACAAAAAAGTTTTTTTAACGAAAATTCCACAATGGCTCAATTCAGGATGATTCCAGAACCCTATCTTACAAAGGTTGTATCTTCGAAAGTATAATGCCTCAAGAGATGAAATGTTAACCCAACATACCTTGATCCATCTAGTAAATATCCTCCAAGCCATTCCTTCTAATTCATTGCAGAAAAAAAGTTATAGAAAAATTTCCACGGTGTCTCAGATGTAGTAGCGAAACCCCAAGACTTTGAGCTCTGATACCATAAGTTAAGAACCAAATATCAATATAGCATAGAAAAACCCCAAAATAAGTACTCAATGCCTTGAAAAAGAGATAATTTCATATAATAAGCCTCTTCGAGGGGGAAACCTCCTTTTACCCCACATAAATGTTCAAGTACAAGATGATTCCAAATGAAAATGTCTCCTTGGTATATATAGGAGACTAGGAGGTATAATTACAACTAATGGAATAAAAATGACATAAATAAAATAACATTACTAATGTAATATGCCCCAATTAAGGGGTAATGAGCCAATATTAGGGCTTAACATGTTGCGCTACGATGGTTTATGGGTCTTGGAAAGGATAACATCTACTCATGGGATCAAATGACGAATAAGTTTCTAGAAAAGTACCAAGACTACTGTAAGGAAAAGGAAAGAAGAGAGGATGTAACATACCCATGATGGTGCTAAAAATAAAATAAAAATTCCGTCCTCCTTACATAAATAAATCCTCTCTCTCTACGGGTTCTAATTTAGACAGTCGGGAAACCATCTCGGCCTTCCAGTCAAGGATCTCTAATTCTAAATCCAAGCGACTCTCTGATACCTTGATGGTCTCATTCTATAATTAAACACATAACCTTTTGACTACCCAGTGCAGGTCTAAGGGTACACGCTACCTCTGTCTGCGCACTGACGAAATATTGAATTTCAGGCTCCAACTCCTTTTTCGTTAACCCCCTCCTTCATATGTCCCTGGACTATTACCTCTTAGAAGGTATGTGATTGCGGGCCCATACAAGGGTGGTTTTAAATGAACCCACTTTTTTCCCCGCAATTCACTACAAAGCGCCACGTATGCCTTTGGCGATACTGTGGTTTCAATTGCAGCCTGCTCAGGGAAAATTAAGACTCGAGCATGTTCTAGCCTCACATTTCTTCCCGATCATCAATATCATTATTTCGACGATGATCTGTGATCAACGACTGTTATCTATCCTCCTTTCCTATATTTCACGCACCTTCCCAGACCTCCCCGATCTGTCAGCATGTAGTTCCCTTCCAAATCAACGGTTATATTTGGTTTAAGCTCTCCAACCTTTGGGAGTTTCAAATATCAAACTCTCGCTTCCTCCTCATTAGCTATATTCCGGAGTGGAAGATATGGTGACACATGTCCCTACAGATGTGCATCTATGATTTCCTCCGTGAGTTCGACCTTCGGGAGTTTCATTTCTCAAGCTCTCATTTCTTCCGGAGAGATTTCTCTGAAAATATAGATTGCCTGCAATGCGTCCTCCTCAATCAATGGTTCTGCTCCTGCTTCAGGACTTTTTCCTCCTCAACTAGATCGACGATATTTTATCTCCCTCCTCGATCAAAGATCAAAATCTTCTCAGGATCTTCAGACCTTTTCCTCCTCTCTTTTCTTCTGGAGTTCTAGATTTGGCATCACATGTCCACCTTCACATCGATGACTCTCATCACTTCAGATTTCCGGGATTTGGAAATCTCAAACCTCAACTCTCACTTTTTCCCAATGGGTTCTACCCAGAATCGATAATACATTGACGTGTGTCCCTCTTGGATCAATGACTGCGATCCCTTCGGGTCTTCAGACTTCAGATTTTATCAACTCTCAACTTTCAACTAAAACTCCAATGCCATTTACCCAAAGCTTGTGATCTATCGCCACGTGTCTCTCTGGATCTAATGGTCTAGAGTCCTGAGGCTCTTCAGTGCTTCGTCTCTTCGTCGATTCTCTCTCAGGAGTTGTCAATTTGGTGTCACATATCCCCCTCGGTGATGAACAGTCCCAACTCACTTCTCCCTGCAGCTGATCTGATGGTTGCTATCACTCCTCCTTCTAAACTTTTGACGTCTTCCGACTCAAAATATTTCAGATGTTTCGAAGGTCTCGACCTTCACTTTACTTCCTGTGAGCCCTGGTGTATGGCTCTCGAATTTATCTTTCCCTCTCGAACTTACAAACTTGAAACACGTTGGCCTCTTAGACCTCATCTACGCTTTTGAAAAGCGATTATCTCTTTTGAGATTGGTCCTTAATGAATTTTGAATTCCCACATACTCTTTGCATTAATTTGCTCGTGTTGGATCGATGGTCCACGACCTTCCCTGATCCCATGGTCCATATCACATCGCAACTTCGGGTTTCAGAAGTTTAATCGTGCCAACGTGTGATTCTCCCAATGTGTGAACTCTGATTTCTCCAATCTCATGGTCAAGGAGGGTCTTGATAGATCCTTGGATCTACGATCCATGTCACATCACTACTTTGGGTTTCGGAGGATCCATCCCCTTCACAATGATTACCAACATTCGTCGAACTTGTGAAGACTGAGGGAGTTGAGGTGTTAACGCATGTGCCCCTTCTTCAAATATAACGCTCGTGATAGACCTTGGATTTTCCCTAATGGGTCTTGTCCATTCATCTTCCAAACGAAAGGATATTCCCTTTTGATACTTGAATCTCGCTATTGTTCCTGAGATTTGTTGGCTCTGAAAGGCTTAAGATTTTTTTTCTCTTTCTCTTGAATGTAATGATTGGAAGAATTCTTCCCCGCACCCCTTACATTCAATTACTCAAATCTAGAACCTAAGATGGTCTTGGTCTCTACCCACCTTGCAGAGACTTGGTGCATACATTCACTATCTCTCCTGAGCTTAATAGACTCTGTCCTCACAGTGATTACGGGGTTCAACCTACGCAATCAGGGGAGTACTCACTTGACTCTAGGACGGTGAGGAAATTCCCTGGGGAAAGTGATTTTAAGGAATTAAACTAGAACATAAGGAAAATAAAGTAGATGTAAAAGTTCTCAAGGAACGAACCCATACTCTTAAATTAATCATTCAATACAGAAACCATTTACAGGCATATAAATTCAAGAATGTATCCATTATTTCTAGTTCAAAGCACAAGGCATAAAAACACTTATCAGAACCATAAGGCATGATGCAACTGTTGAAAGGGGTGCTCGTTTCCACCCAACCATAGGCTCAATCACTCCCAATGGATTTATCATTGGCCACCCCCGAGCTTAAGTCACAATGCTTTGAGATTCAATCTCTTACTTCCAGCTCAACGAAAGTTAAGGATGAAGGTTACTCTCCTTCTCCCAATACATAAATAGATAAGGATGAAGGTTACTCTCCTTCTCCCAATACATAAATAGATAAGGATGAAGGTTACTCTCCTTCTCCTGGCTCAAT
The DNA here is from genome assembly GCA_009831015.1 of Picea engelmannii. Lineage (NCBI taxonomy): Eukaryota > Viridiplantae > Streptophyta > Pinopsida > Pinales > Pinaceae > Picea > Picea engelmannii. Next base: position 426,110 of record ML784670.1, read on the forward strand.
CTCTATTTTCTGTGACCAGAAATCACTATTCCTCTTTCAGTCCTTCCTCGGACCCAAGATTTTCCTCTCTCATCTATGCATTTTCTTTGCATGTCTTTCTCTGCCCACCACACTTCCTTTATTTCCTTCCTCGACAAGGTTGTGCATGGCTTGAATTCCCAGTCCGTGGTCAAGTCTGGAAGCCTTACATATGGGAAGTTTGCCCCATCCCCTCATTAACTCTTGAGGAGGTCTTCCCACCTACCAACCTGACTGTAACTCATTATTGGGTCAGAGGGTCATTCTGATCTGAGCAATTAATTCCAACATGGTACTGGTTCGATGGAGGTTAACAAAACCATTCCGGGTCCACTCCACCACCTTTCACAGCATTTGTGGTTTTCTCTTAGCACATCCCCTCTTTCAGCAGTCATGCAACACACAACCATTTTATATTAAAATAACAGAATTTACATTCATCGACCTTTTGTACAAAGGTCCATGAAATCAAACTTTCACACCTTTAGGTTTTCCATAGTTCCTTAGCCAATATAGTTATATTTACAGACTGGGGGAAACAGGGTGTTACAATTCCCTCCCCCTTAAAGGAACATTGTCCTCGATGTTCTATCTGTCAACATGACATGTATGTACAGGAGTAAGAAAAATCAGATATGCATGTCTCATGGAATCCTCCATTTCCCACATAGGATCATCTGGGTCAAAGTGTTTCCATTGCACCTTGAACTGTGCAATAGTTCAGTTCCTGAGTGAGGTTTCCTTCCTGTCTAATATGCATTGGGGTTCTAGAAATAATCCACCTGGATCAAAGACCAGTCAATTATATGATTAACATCATGTACATATTTCTTCAATAATGAAACATGGAAAACATTATTTGCCTTTACAGTGGGAGGAAGTGCTAGCTTATAGGCTACAGGTCCCACTCTATCTAAGACTTCAAAGGGTCCACAATATCGAGGTGCCAATTTGGCAGAGGATCCCATTCTTAGGGAACTCTTCCTGAGTCTAACTATGAGATAGACATGGTCTCCGGTCTTGAACTCTCCAGAAGTTCTCTTTCTGTCGGCGTAAATTTTCTGTCTATCCTGAGAAATCTTCATATTTTGTCTTATTTGAACCATTTGTTGTTCCATTTCTTTCAGCATGTCCGATTGTAATTCTATCCACTGAGTTACTCTAGCTGATTGGAATCTTGCATTTTCTACCAGAGGGCTTCAAAAGGGCTCATCTTTAAGGATTCCTGATAACAGTTATTGTGGGAAAACTATACCAATGGTAGGTAGTCTTCCCACTTCTTAGGTTGGTGCATTACATGCATCCTTAACATGTCTTATACTATTTGGTTCACTCTTTCTGTCTATCCATTAGTTTGAGGGTGATAAGCCATGATGAACAACAATTTTGTCTCAAAACCAGCCATTAGGGATTTCCAAAAGCTTGAAATGAATTTGGTGTCTCGGTTAGATACAATTTCCTTGGGCATGCCATGCAGTCTAAATATCTCCTTCATGAAGATGTTGGCAATATCTATGGCCTTGAAAGTTGATTTGATAGGAATGAAATGAGCATACTTACTCAGTTTGTCCACCACAACCATGATGGCATCATTTTGCTTGGTCGACTTTGGTAATCTAGTGAAAAAGTCCATGGAGTTGGTTTCCCATTTCTATTTTTGGATCGATAGGGGCTGTAACAATCCTGCTGGATGTCTATGTTCTCCCTTAAATTGTTGGCATTCTAGGCACTTAGCTAAATAGTTAGCTATGTATTTCTTCAATCCATGCCAATAGTATTGTCTCCTAGTGGTCGTGATCATTTTCTGATATCCTGGGTGACCGTTATATGGTCTCTTATGTAGTTCATCCATTATGAACCTCTTCAAGTCGTCACAGTTTGGAACGTACAATCTATTTATGTAAGTTAACAAGCCTTGTTCGAGCATCCATAGTAGCCTTAGGTATGAGGTCACGGTCTTGAAGAATTCATATGTTTTTTGTGCATTCCTGACTCTTTCCCTAACATTCGTTTCATAGGTGCTTACCATTGCCAGATGAATCATTTTTACACTTCTGCTAAGGGCATCAGCCACCCTATTTTCCTTTCCTTTGATGTGTTTGATTTCAAAATCAAACTCACTAAGGATATCCATCCACCTAGCTTGTCTGGCATTGAGTTTTGGTTGATCAAACAGGTGTCTCAATCCACAATGGTCTGTCATAAGCACAAATCTCCTACCCAGGAGGTAGTGCCTCCACATTTTTAAAGCATGTACTATGGTATCAAGCTCTAGGTCCTGGGTCACATAATTGATCTCATGCTCATTTAATTTCATGGACGTGTAGAAAATTACACGTCCCTCTTGCATAAGGACTCCTTCGAGTCCTTCCTTGCAGGCATATGTGCACACGAGGAAATGATTATCCATGTCTGCAATATTTAGCACGGGTACATGGGTCAGGAGGTATTTTAGTTCCTGAAATATTTCTTCACATTTTGATGTCCAAATGAATTTAATCCCCTTTTTCTGAAGGGAGGTGATTGGAAAACTAATCTTGGAAAACCCTTTTATGAACATTTTATAGTATCCTGCTAAGCCCATGAAGGACATAATATCAGATACATCCTTTGGAGTAGGTCATTCCATAATAAATCTGATCTTGTCGAGGTCTACTGCCACCCCTTCCTTAGATATTACATGGCCTAAGTAATGGACTTGATTATGAAAGAAATCGCACTTGCTAAACTTAGCATAGAGCTGATGCTCTCTTAGTACTTGAAGTATGAGTCTAAGATGTTATTCATTCTCCTCCCTATTCTTGGAGTATATTAGGATATCATCGATGAAAACCAATACAAATTTGTCTAGGAATTTGCTGAGTACATTATTCATCAAGCACATAAAAGTGGCGGGGGCATTGGTTAACCCAAATGGAACCACCACGAATTCATAGTAACCATACCTCGTTCTGAAGGTTGTTTTGTGGATGTCTTCATCCTTAATCCAAACTTGGTGCTATCTAGACCTTAATTCAATATTCGAGAAGCTGGAAGCACCTCCCAATTGGTCGAACAGGTCATCGATTCTTGGTAAGGGGTACTTGTTCTTTATGGTTGTCTTATTGAGTTGTCTATAATCTATGCATTGTTGGAGTGTGCCATCTTTATTTTTCACAAACAAGATGAGCGCTCCCCACGGAGATACACTGGGTTGGATGTAGCCTTTTTCCATCATCTCCTTTAGTTGTAGCTTGAGCTCAACCAGCTTTGGTGTGCTCATTCTATATGGCGTTCTAGATGTTGGTACTGCTCCTGGTGTAAGTTCTATCGAGAAGTCAATATCCCTTCTCGGAGGTAAACCCGGTACCTCTTCTGGGAACATGTCCTTGTATTCTCTTAATATGGGGTGGTCCTCTAGGTTTGGTTTTTCATTCTCAATAGATTCCAGTACATGTATGGCATATAGGTAACACCCCTTTTTGCAATACTTTTTCATTTGAAGGGCTGATATTTGTCTCACTGAGACAAGCTTCTAAATCCCTTGGAGGGTCATTTTTCTCCCTTCTTCATTTACACATTCTAAATTTTTATGATAGAAATCCAATTTAGTTTTATAAGCATCCAACCAATCCATACAAATTAACAAGTCATAAGATCCCAGGGGAAGTATGTTAAGGGTCGCTCGGGTGGGCAATACACCCATGATGAATTGACAGGCTAGTATGACCTCTACCACCTTTCTTTTGGTCCTAGTGGCTAATCGCACCAACCACAGTTTAACATGTCTAATTGGTTGAAATTTACACTTATCAACAGTCTGAGGGGCCACATAACTCAAATTAGAACCTGGGTCAATTAAAATAGAAACTAGATGGTTGGCAATCATACCTTCCATCTCCACAATTGAAGCTTGGTGGTCGGCTTGATTATTGTCCAAGGCTGCATAGATTCGTAGCATGATCCTAGCCACATCATTGAAGGTGGTAGCTTCTTGGATATTGTATACTCTCTTACTATTCTATTGTCTGTGTGGGTAGTCCCTCAATCGATGATCTTCTCCACAACCTTATCATTTTAAGGGTTCCTTCTTTAGGTTATCGGTCTTTTCTGGGACTATCTTAAAAGGTTTATTTCCACTTTGAGAGGGGAAATTTTGCTGATATACACTTCTAGTAGGAAGTATCCTTCTATAATATTTTTCATAGTTCTTAAATCTTGAGGATTTAAACCCCTTCTTCTGGAATCCCGAACTACTCCTCTTCTTCCAGTCCTCGTGAGGTCTTGTCTTACTCCCAAACTATTCATAACAATACCTCACCTTCCATATAGTTTCTTCTAAGGTATTTGGTTCATCAAACTCAATCCTGTCCTGATAGGTATGAGGTAACCCACTAATGAAACATTGCATTTTTACTTTTTCATCTTTTATGTAGGGTACACACCTCAGTAGTTCAAGGAATTTATTGACAAATTCATCTATGGTGAACTGCCCCAACCTGAGTTCATAGAATTCCTTAGTCTTCCCATCCATGTATTTATTTGACATATACTGCTTCCTGAAGTATTTCTCAAATTGTTTCCATGACAAGTCCTTCTCATGGAATCCTTTCACATTCCTAAGGTATTCCCACCAAATGGAATCCTTTCCATTCATGTTAAAGATGGTTATTCGAGCCTTCAATTTTTCAGAGTAGTCATGGACTCTAAATTAATTCTTTAAAACAAGTAGCCAAACTTCAGCCTCTTCTCCCTTCCTAATATCTCCATCGAAAAAGGGTGGTTTGGATTTCTTGAATTCTTCAGGATCATGATTTTTGGAACGCTTTTGCTTCTTTCCTTTCCTTTGAGAATGTGATCTTGCTCTGCTACTAGAAGATCCTTCAGATTTTCCAGCTTCCTTTCCAGAAGAATCTACTGATGAGTGTCCCCTACCTCTAGGTTGGGCCTTCTTCGAGGTGCTTATCCTAGTGTGGTCACTTATGGAGTAATGTTTTCGGATCTCAAGTAGACTTTGAATTCTCTTATTATGTCGTCGGTCCACATGACTAGTTGCAGGTTCATGTTGTAGTTGCCTCTGTATGTCGGACAAGCTCTGAAACAAGATTTCATTAATTTCTGTTTGTTTTTCTTTCTCCTTTATCAATATCTCGTTGTCAGCCTTGTAACTCTATAATTGTTCCCTAGGGCTCCTTACATTTTCAGCTAGATCTGGAGGGGTTTATGTCGCCCTCCTTTCGTCAGATTCTTCATCTCTATTGTGGGAGCTATCCCCCACTTCATGACATGTCACCATCCTTTAGTATTGAAGTTTTCTCGTGATTTACTGACTGCTCAAGTGTTGACAAAAACACTTATTGTTAGCTAACATTCTATTAGTTCATGAACAATACACAATTCAATTTATTAAATGCACACACACAGTAGAAAGTTTCATCACTTTCTTTAATAACATTTTTAACCAGAATTTTTTAAGAAAGAGGTAAGGTAGAGTGTCACTCTTTTAAAAGTACTCCAAATAGATTTTTTAAGAGACTTGTCCATGAGCCCAAGAAGGCCAAGTGTTGTGACCATGCTCTGATACCAATTTGTAACATACCACGACGATGCTAAAAATAAAATGAAAATTTTGTCCTCCTTACAGGAATAAATCCTCTCTATCTACAAGTTCTAATTTGGACAGTCGGGAAACCAGCCCGGACTTCTGGTCAAGGATCTCCAATTCTAAATCCAAGAGACTCTCTAAGACCTTGATGGTCTCATTCTGTAATTAAACAAATAACATTTTGACTACCTGGTGCAGGTCTAAGGCTACCTGCGACCTCTATCTACGTGTTGACGAAATATTGAATTTCAGGCGCCAACTCATTTTTCGTTAACCCCCTACTTCATATGGCCCTGGGATATGACCTCTTGGAAGGTATGTTATTGTGGGTGCATCCAAGGGTGGTTTTAAACCAACCCACTTTACACCCCGCAATTCACTACAAAGCGCCACGTATGCCTTTGGTGATATCGGGGTTTCAACTGCGGCCTACTCAGGGAAAATTAAGACTCGAGCATGTCTTGGCCTCGCATTTATCCCCGACCGTTGATCTCTTTCTTTTGGCGATGATCCATGATCAAAGGCTGCTATCTATCCTCCTTTCTTTTCTTTCACGCACCTTCCCAGACCTCCCCGATCTGTCGGCACGTAGTTCCCTTCCAAATCAATGGTTATGATTGGTTTTGGCTCTCCGGCCTTCGAGAATTTCAACTCTCAAACTCTCACTTCCTCCTCAGTATCTATATTCCAGAGTGGAATATCTAATGACACTTATCCCTACATATGTGAGGCTACAATTTCCTCCGTGATTTCGGCCTTCGAGAGTTTCAGTTCTCAAGCTCTTGTTTCTTCTGGAGCAATTTCTATGAAATGACAGATTGTTTGCCATGCGTCCTCCTCAATCGACGGTTCTTCTCCCACTTCGGGACTTCGACCTCCTCAACTAGATTGACAGTATTTCAGCTTCCTCCTCGATCAAAGATCAAGATCTTCTCCGGGTCTTCAGACCTTTTCCTCCTCTCTTTTCTTTCGGAGTTCTAGATCTGACGTTGCGTGTCCACCTTCACATCGATGACTCTCGTCGCTTCAAATTTCTAGGATTTGGAAATCTCAAACCTCAAATCTCTCTTTTTACCAATGGATTTTACCTGGAATCAATAATCCATTAACGCGTGTCCCTCTCAGATCAACGATTGTGATCCCTTTGTGTCTTTGGACTTTGAATTTTCTCAACTCTCAACTTTCAACTAAAACTCCAATGCCATTTACCCGAAGCTTGCGATCTATCACCACATGTCTCTATGGATCTAACGGTCTAGAGTCATTTGGCTCTTTGGCACTTCAGCTCTTCGATGCTTCTCACTCAGGATTTTTTTCAATTCAGTGTCACATATCCCCCTTGGCGATGGAAATTCCCAACTCACTTCTCCCCGCAACCGATCTGACCGTTGTTGTTGCTCCTCCTTATGAGCTTTTAACATCTTCCAACTCAAAATATTTCAGATGTTTCGAAGGTCTCAACCTTTGATTTACTTCCTGTGAGCCCTAGTGTATGGGTATCGAATTCCACTTTCCCTCCAGAGATTACAAACTTGAAACAAGTTCGCCTCTTGGACCTCATCTACGCTTTTGAAAAATTCTTATCTCTTCTAAGCTTAGTCCTTAGGGAATTTCTAATTTCCACGTACTCCTTGCGTTAATATGCTCGCATAGGATCGACAGTCCATGACCTTCCTCGATCCCACGGTCCAGATCACATCACAACTTCGGGTTTTAGATGTTTAATCGCACCAACATGTGATTATCCCAATGTGTGAACTCCAATTTTGTCAATTCGACGGTCAAGGAGGGTCTCGATAGATCCTTGGATCTACGGTCTAGGTCACATCACTACTTCGGGTTTTAGAGGATCCATCCCCTTCATGATGATTACCGACATTCATCAAACTTTCGAAGACTAAGGGAGTCGAGGCATTAATTTCTGTGCCCCTTCTTCAAATCTAACGATCATGATAGACCTTGGATCCTCCCGAACAGTTCTCGTCCGTTCATCTTCCAAATGAAAGGATATTCCTTTTTTATACTTGAATATCACTATTCTTCTTGAGCTTTGTTGGCTCTGAAAGGCTTAAGAGTTTTGCGCTATTTATATTGAATGTTATGCTTGGAAGAATTCTTCCGCACACCCCTTACATTCAATTACTCAACTCTAGAACCTAAGATGGTCTCGGTCTCTACCCACCTTGTCGATACTTGGTGCATACATGCACTACCTCTCCTGAGCTTAATAGACTCCATCCTCGTAGTGATTGCGGGGTTCAAACTTTGCAATCAGGGGAGTACTCACTCGACTCTAGGATGGTGAGGAAATTCCCCGGGGAAATTTCTTTTGCTGAATTAAACTAAAACATAAGGAAAATCAAGCAGATGTAAAAGTTCTCAAGGAACGAACACATACTCTTAACTTAATCATTCAATACATAAACCATTTACAGGCATATCAATACAAGCATGCATCCATTATTTCCAATTCAAATCACAAGGCATAAAAACACTTATCAGAACCATAAGGCGTGATGCGACTGCTGAAAGGGGTGCTCGTTTCCACCCAACCATAGGCTCAATCACTCCCAATGGATTTATCATTGACCACCCTCGAGCTTAAGACACGATGCTTTGAGATTCAATCTCTTACTTCCAGCTCAAAGAAAGTTAAGGATGAATTTTACTCTCCTTCTCCCAATACAAAAATAGATAAGGAAGAAGGTTACTGCCCTTCTCCTAGATCAATCTGTATTTTTTGTGATCAGAACTCACTATTCCTCTTTCAATCGTTCCTCGGACCCGAGAGTTTCCACTCTCATCTTTGTATTTTCTTTGCAGCTCTTCCTCTTCCCACCACACTTGCTTTCTTGCCTTCCTCATCAAGGTTATGTGTGGCTCGAATTCCTAGTCCATGGTCAGGTCTGGAAGACTTACAGATGGTCGGTCTACCCCATCCCCTCATTAACTCTTGAGGAGGTCTTCCCACCTACCATCCCAACTATAATTCATTCTTGGGTCAGAGGGTTGTTTTGATCTAAGAAATTAATTCCATCATGGTATTGGTTCGGTGGAGGTTAACGCAACCATTTCGGGTCCCCTCCACCACCTTTCACAACATTCATGGTTTTCTCTTAGCACATCCTCTCTTTCAGCAGTCATGAAACATGTAACCATTTTATATTAAAATAACATAATTTACATTAATTGACCTTTTTTACAAAGGTCCATCAAATAAAACATTCACACCTTTAGTTTTTCCATAGTTCCTTGGCCAATATAGTTATACTTACAGACTGGGGGAAATAACGTGTTACAGAGGAAGTCTTCAAGATGATGTAACATGAAGATGAGAGTCTATAAGATTATGTTGAATGGTTCACTTATAACCTATAGAGGGAAAATCATGGAGACTTGTCTCTTGAAACGTGACATGTATTATTTCTAAGAGGAATCTGAGATGATTGTCTAGAACTCCTCAACCTTATGCACGTAGGAGATGTTTCCCAATTAGAATACGATATTATCTTTGAAATTTGTCATAAATATTCTAGAGGCACATCTAAAACAAACAAAGAGATAAGAGATATATTGTAAAGAACATGAAATATTGTTGGAAGTGGAGTAATGAGGGAAGAAATCGAGAACATGTTAAAGGAATTTAAGAATGATATACTTAGTTCCTTGATCTCCCAACTAGATACACTGCAGAAGGAAAAGAAGCAGGAAGAAATAGAAAAAATGTTGGATATATTTTGTATGAGATGCATAACAAAGCATCTAAAGAGAGAATTTATGTTGGATCAGATTGAGGTCTTCAGAATATGCAGCGAGGACCATTCTACTCATAACTATCCTTCCCTTCCTAGACTAAAATCCATATATCAAAAATATGAGGAGCTGGAACAATTGTGCTATGTCTCTCAAAAGAGACTCAGGCAGTGTATACCTAAAGGTATGATCCAAGATCAATCTCAATATTTCAATTCATATTGGACTATCCTTCAATGTAGTATTCTTCTCAACCATGGGGTATGTCAACACAAAAATGGGTATCTCCTCCTCCTAACCAGTTATAGCAACAAGGATGGAGAAATCCCACTATGGGAGGACCTCAAAAACCTATGACACAGTCACCCATGCAAATTCTTACTCCCCTCAAATGAAGGCATCTACATCCACCCATCCTCAACCACAACTACCTGCACAAACCATACCTAACCCAAATAATTGAAGGCCAGGTCAACCAGTGCAATTTGTGATACTTGAAACCTACCCTACTTACTCCATATATTACCTATACTATAACGATATTCACCTTAGATATGGAAAGAATCTAACCAAGTACCAACCTCCCATTAGCATAGAATATTTGAATGAGGAGATACCAAATGAAGAATTAGAACAAAAACAACCTCATGTGTTAGCACTCTGTAATTTGCCCAAGGCTATGAGGCAGTCACAGAGGCAACATCAAAACCACTTCGAGTCTTGGATCTAGCCCTCCAAGACTCAGAGAGGGATCTCTCTGTCTGATATAGCTTTGTTTGAGGAGGTATTAGGCTAGTTATGAAGAACATGGGTTGGGGTTTTTAAATGATTGATTTGGAACAACAAGGAGGGCCATTGGGCAAATGGGGTCTGCACTTTAAACAAGGAGATTCACTCTCAGCTTTGGACAAAGTTCTTTCACAGGGCAAGGTAGCAACAATATTGGATAAAATTGAGTTTTAATGGTATTGATTTGAGGAAGAAATAGGGGAGATAAAAGCCAGGCACAGGAGCAGCTAATAATTCTTGAACTAAGCTTTAGCAGAAAACATAAAGATCATCAAAAGCTTAGAGGCAGAGTATCTGCTGATAAATTCTTCTTCTACTACTCTCCTTCTGATGATAAGAACTTAAAACAAGCATAATGATCACAGGAAAAACATTAAAYAGAGAAAAACACCACCAATATCACCACACAGGAATCCTGTAAAAGAAAACATGTTCATTGCTCATTGCTCATCTCAAAATTACAGAGAATAAAAAAGTCTTCTGGTCATGCATAATCCACAGTCTAGTCCAGGAACCTCACAGGTCAAACCCTTTTACATTAAAATCATCTGGATAAATAGGATAGACCATCCCAATTAGTTTTGGAAGTCAGTTTAACCGCTTCGGCCAAAAATAGCCACCACTCCCACCAAATCTGGAGCTTTCTGCCATGAAAATGGACCGGTTTTCTGCGAAAAAGGGGTCCAAACAGACGTGATTTTTTCTTCAATGATGACACCTGGGTGAAAACTGAAAAAGGTTATTGTATATCGGCATGTGATGGACAAAAACCTCTTTCGGTTTCACCAAATTCGTCCCCATATGTCCGTAACAGCTCCTGCAAGATTGGGACTGAAACGGACAATTGAAAATATGGAAAAATAGGCCTCGAAGATGTCTTCGATTATCTCTGCTCGTAACTCCGTTGCAAAAACTGAAAGAGGTTTTTGTTTCTCATCCTGTGCTGAGAAAAAAAATCTCTCATATTTTCAAAATCCATCTCTGTTTGCTCATAATATCCTCTGGAAGAAGACATGGTAACATAGACAAATATTGGCAAAAATTGGGGAAAGTGGTTTTTTGCGTGGTAAGCGGTATTCCGGACCCCCCCCCCCCTT
>ML784670.1:442360-490990 GCA_009831015.1 Picea engelmannii
ATTATTTTAGTGTGTTGATTTGTTGTTTGTAATATGATGTAGGGTACGGGGTATGGAAAATGAGCAGGAGTATAAGGTGGGCGGGAGTGTGAAGGGGTTAATGGAGGATGACGTAGGGAGGGGGAGTATGGGGTAGGTGAGTGGGTTATTACGTAAGGGTGAGGTAAGGGGGGGTGAGTGGAGTGTGAGGTGGGAGTGACATGAGGGGGATGGAGAGTGGAGTGAGTGGAGTGTGAAGTGGGAGTGACGTGAGGGGGATGGGGGTAGGACTTAGGATTAATTAAGTTTTGATTTTTGTTTTTTGATTTTATTACTATTTGTTATGTGATCACGTGTTTGTTTATGTATTATGTTTTTTTGTTTTGTTTTTAATTTATTTTATTTTGTTTATTTTTATATGTTTTGTGTTTTTTTATGTTTTTTCATGTTTTAATTTATATGTTTTTATATTTGGTTTTTATAATGTTTAATTATTATATTTTAATTTTTATTTTTTAAATTGTTTTATGTTTTAATTTTTAATTTTTATGATTTGTTTTATTTATTTTGTTTTTTAATATTTAACTAATCCTAATTACTAACCTAGTTACTAACATAGGTTTTAACCTAATTAATAATTAATTAATTAATGATTAATTAATTATTAAATAGTTATTTATTTATTAGTTTAACCTATCTTAACTACACTAACTTTATTTAATCTAACTAACTGGGATTATTAACTTAATGTTTTTATCCTAAGTCCATTTATTCAGGGATAGAAGGCGGGCGAGATGTGGTCAATGGGGTAACAGGACAAGGGAGTGAGGGCGCAACGTGGATGAAGGATGCAATAGGGTGATAGGGGATTGAGCAACAAGAATGGAGGGAGGAAGCGGAATCACCTGAGCCATGACTTCGTCATCACGAGAGAAAAACCAAATCAACAGTCGAATAATCGAGTCGCCTATAATTATAGGACCCCAACATCATGAACCTTCAAAAGCTGAAAATTCCCACTTTGAACTTCAATACCCACCCTATCCTAAAAGGATAAATCAAGAAAAACCCCTTACACATCATGAGTTTGTTTTCTTAGGAGAAATAAAAAAATGCGTGTGTAAAAATACCGCTATTTCAAGCAATTAAGGATGTAACTATTTACTCAAAATTGGTACGAGAATTTTTTTTTACGAAGCCCAGTAGGAAACAAAAGGACCCCCAAATTGTTCATATCATGGGAAAACTATCAGACCTAATGATGGGGGGATTTCTCGCAGCTAAATACTTTGACCTAGGAAGTCCGGTCATTAATGTGAAAATCAACAATACACTTATTAGTAACACATTAATTGACCTTGGTGCCACCATATACATTATGACACGCGGGATCATGCAAGCCTTAGGTATTACAAGCCTTTGGGGGTGGGATACTCTTCTTCAAATCGATAATAGATCAACCATTAAACCAGAGGGAATCCTAGAATATGTAGTGATCTCTATGGATTCATGAGAATACCCTGTTGAATTCATGATCCTAGAATCCAAAACATATTTGTGTGAGTATCCTCTAATCCTATATGACCGTGGTTGGCCACGACCAATGTTTACATCAGTTATCGATTAGGAAAAATGACCATGTCCCATGGGACATCCACCAAAATATTAAACCTCTACCCTCCCGCTAAACCTAACATAGACTTAGAAACACCACTTTGGGTTGATGGAGAAGAGAGTGATGAAGAAGGGGAAGCACATCAAGTTCTCTCCATAGATCAATACCCAACCATAAAATATAAAACAGAGGATGAAAAAATCAATGATTTTATAGCTTCTTCCTCTTTCTCAGGAAACACACATATTCTTCAGCATATTATGAAACCAAAACTCATGTTTCTCTATCCTCAACAAGCATTTCACCTATTGAACATGAACTACCACAAAAATATAAAGGATCCCTTATAGAAACCATATAAATTAGCCCAGGGAAATCCTTGAAAATCAACCAAGGAGTAACTAAACAAAAAAAGGAGCGAATGGTTCAAGTGATGAAAAAACATAGTGATGCCTTCGCTTAGGATTACTCTGACATGAAGGGAATCCATCTTGACCCATGCACACATCATATATATATATATATATATATATATATATATATTAAGGAAGGATCCAAACCCATTTATCAACCCCAGTTCCAGATGAACCTGATAATGAAAGACATAGTCAAAGAACAGCTACATAAATTGCTTACAACTAAATTCATCTATCCCATTTCTGATAGCCAGTGGGTCTCCCCTCTTGTCATGGTACTGAAGAAAAATGGTAAATGGAGAATTTGTGTAGACTATAGAGAATTAAATAAAGCAACACATAAAGATCACTTCCCTTTACCATTTATCGACCAGGTCCTTGACACATTAGCATGAAAGAACTGTTTTTCTTTCCTCAATGGATTCAACGGATACAACCAGATCCAAATCACCCTCGAAGATCAAGAGAAAAGCATGTTCACCTATCCTTAGAGGACATTTTCCTACAGTGTTCTCCCATTTTTTTATGCAACACCCCCACCACCTTTCAACAAGTTTTTATAGGTGTATTCTCTGATCTAATTCATGATTGAGTGGAAATATATATGGATGATTTCACAACATATGGGGACGAATTTGATGAGGCATTATCCAATTTGGAAAAAACGTTAATAAGGTGAAAAGAGTCAAATTTTTCCTTTAGTAATGAAAAGTGTTTTATGATGGAAATTGATGGCATTGTACTAGGACATTTCATCTCAGATAAAGGCATTCAAGTCGATAAAAATATTAAAGGTAATATTGGATTTCCTAACTCTAACTTCACAAAAGTAGGTATGAATATTTATAGGATATGTTGGTTATTACTGTAGATTTATTCAAAACAATTCATGTATTGCTCATCCATTATTTTCTCTACTTAAGAAAGACACTGAGTTTGTATGGACAAAGACATGATAGCATGCCCTTGATGAATTTAAATTCAAAGTATCTGAAGCTCCTATACTAAAAGGGAATGATTGGACCCTCCCATTCCACATTTCCACATATGTGACATCATTTTTGGGGTCGTTCTCAGACAACTTGAAGGAAAGGACCCATATGCAATTTACTATGTCAATAAGAATCTCTCGCCTATCGAATTAAACAATACGGTAACTGAAAATTAGTTTCTTTCTGTTATTCATTAAATAAAAAAGTTTAGACACTACATTACTGGATATCCTCTTATTACTTGTATTTACAAGTAATAACATTTTTAAAAATGAGCAATTGATTTTGTGGGACCAATAAATCCCCCTTCCCATCAACACTCCTACATCCTTGTCCATACAGAATATGTTACAAAATGGATGGAGGAAAATACACTTCTGAAGACAACTGAACAGGCGGTAGTGGAGTTTCTCCATGAAGATTTATTTGTAAGGTTTGAAATGCCACAAGAGATAGTGACTGACAGAGGAACTCAGTTCACACCATGGCTTGTTAGAGACCTGATGGAAAACTACAAAATCAAGCACTATGTAACAACACCATATCACTCACAAGAAAATGGACAAGTAGAAGGGAATTATAATATCCTTGAGTAAATCATCACTAAAACCATTAGATTACACCTCAAGGACTGAGCCGGTAGACTCTTCGATATGACTGCTATAGGATGCACACCCTATGAGTTAGTATGTGGGAAAAGAGAACTATTTCCCATAGAGACAAAAATTCAGACATGGAGGACAACAATACAACTTGGTTTGGACCTATCATAATATCAGAAACAAAGACTACTTCAAACCAACGATTTGAACGAGCTAAGACAAGATTCCCTACACTAAGCCATCGTTATACAACACCAAAGGGACAAATGGAACAACAAGTTTATCAATAAAAAGAAATTTAAAGCTGGAGACTGGGAATTATTATTTGATTCTAGGTTCAAGGACTTTAGAGGAAAATTTTGCACGAGATGGCTCGGTCCATATGAGATTGATAAAGTATATGATGGTGGGGCCATCAAATTACATACCATAGATGAATATAGAATTCCTTTTATGGTCGATGGACATAGACTTCACTTATATGACTGACCCATATCAAAGAAATACTTCTTGAGGAAGGTTGCAAATGGATGGTATGATAGTGATATGGAACTTGTTTAGGATGAATGAGCATCAATTGGATAATATCCATTATGTTCCGGTCTCAAAAAAAGAAAATAAAAAGTGTGAAAACCATCCTAGATGGCACATTAAAAAAAAAAACTAGAATAAACAAGAAGGGAACTTCACGGTTTCATGATGGTTATGTGAGGATCCTTCTCAATAATTTTAATTAATACCTTTTTTATATAATCTTCTTTTTTTCAGGATAAGCAAGGAAGAAAAATGTTGTTGCAATTCCTATTACTGCAATTCCCTTTGCTGCAACTCCCGTTATTTCAATTCTCCTTGTTGCAACTCTCGTTGCTTCAATTATCATTATTGTAACTCCTATTGTTGCAATTCCCCTTGCTGAAACTCATGTTGCTAAAATTCTCATTGTTGCAACTCATGTTGTTGTAATTCCCCTTGCTGCAACTCCTCTTTCTGCAATTCCCATTGTCACAACCCCCTTTTCTGCAACTATTCCCATTGTCACAACTCCCTTTGTTGCAACTATTCCCATTGCAAAAATTCCCGTTGCTGCAACTCCCCTTTGTAGCTCCACTTCATTTTTCCCAAACATTTCCCCTTCCATTACCTTGGTTGCAACTCCACTTGTTGCACCACTTCATTCCCCAAAATATCAATCACCTCATTTCCATTGTTGTAGCTCCATTGTTGTGACTCACATTGTTGCAACTCTGCTTACAACTTCATTTTCATTTTTTTCACTTTCCTCCTACACCACCGTGCTACGATATTTGTCCATACCACTAGCACCATAACATCCCATGTTGCATCTCTCTCACCAAAAATCATGTTGCTACAACTATACTCATAGTTTTCACTTTATGAGCATCACAATCATTCTAGTTCTGGTCTACATAATTCACAACATCGATGTTGCAGTTCCAGTTAGGACCATTGATGTGACCTCAGCCTATACCGCCACAACTCCAAACAGTGTCATCCTAGTACATCCACTCAAGGTAAGACATGATAGGTACACATTCCTATCAGAATTTTCAATGAGTATGTTTCAATGGCACGTGTCTATTATGATTCCTCCATAGCTGCCACATTAGATCATCATTTCTATATTCATGATCTCCATGCCCACCACCCTCATTTCCACAATTCTAAATTCTCCACCCTCATACTTGCATAACCCCTGCAAACATAAACACTCAGAGTTAGGATAAGAAAGGAGCCATAGGAGGCTCACTGATGTGCAGGAAGTAGATTGAACCAATGCTACTTGAGATTTATGACAACGTTAGAAAAATTATGGGACAGACTAGCTGGATGGATTATGTGTTACATTTACAAGGATATAATGACAAGATAGCACTATAATTCACCCTAAGTTATAGAGATGATCACTCCACAATGGTCAGGTCACACATAGAAGTCATGGAAGAAACATTGGCAGAGGTCACTAGCCTACCGAAGAAAGGAGAATGGTGGTACACGAGAAAACTTCATAGACAAAAGTTCTCAAGAAATTCCTCGAGGTTAGAGAAGATTTAGTAAATAAAGGAACAAGTTTTGAACGTCGATTTGTGCCACAGCCATGTGAGTATTTGGATGTCTTTGTGTAGTGATACTTCACCTACGACGGTCACTACGAAACTATATACATCTAGTATATCTGGTTTCTTGACCATCTATGTCACAACTATTAGAAATAAAGGGATGTGATCGTTTTTTCATAGACAATATAGCAATATTGTCACCCAACCATAGGCACAAAGGCCACCCTGAGCACCTTAACCTTGATAGATGAAATAGTTATGGTAGAATACCAATAGCCAACCAAGGCTAGCACACCTTTCTCCAAGGGTAGCACATCAAGCAAGAATAACCTGAAAACAAGAAGAAAGTCCAAACCATAACCAAGATGCCAGTTACAAAAGCTGCAGCTGCACTCCCTCTATAAACTTGTGCACCACTAGTCCTTATGCAATTGTGAGAGTGAGAGTGAGAAATGATCTCTAGTGCCCTCTTATTTATAGTCCTCCAAGTGACCTAACTGGGTCGAATTCTCTTCCTAGAGACTAATAACTCAAATTAATTATTCTCTTGATCTGACTTGTCTTCTAGGGTTATTATCCAACATTTTAGGGTTTCTCTTGCTTCCCAGAATATTTTAGTCTTGTCAAAAGTTACGCATAAAGGTTAATACCTCCCATAGCTACCATAATATCAACACTCCCTCCTAGCTAGGTAGGTATTAAAGGTAATGGTCTTGAACACAAACATACCATTCAACTGGTAGCATCATCATAGCCATACAATCTATCTACTGATCACGTAGATCAACTCATGAGAAACATCATCACTATCAATATCATTTGATATAATCAACTGCATCATCTATCAAAGCCATAATCCATCTAAGTAATCGAGCATGATGTTGAATAAGTCACTCGCTCCACAAATTGATTGATGCAACACCCCTACCTCAGTAGGTTCTTCTTGACCTCCCGGTCTAAGGATCATTCTTAATCTCCCCTTGAGATGAAATGGCTCTTTAATTCCCAGCTGGAATCTTCACACTTGTAACCACAGGTCCTTCATAGGAGCTACACCTATGCAAACAAGAACTAGGCATCAACTCTTACCCACTTGACCAACCAATGTGACCACAACCTTTATCCGAAAAGGTATTTCGTGAATCGCTATTTCGAGGGTATTGGCGTGATACAACCCCAACACTCCACATCCACGAAACCCCGAAACCCGATGTGGGACCTCTCTCTAGGACTAGATCTGGGGTCCTGTGCCTCCTCCTCAATCGACGGCCATGATCGCATCGCAACTTCGTGTTTCGCGATGTCGGGACTATTTGTGTAATGCAACACAATGCTCCAACTCCCGACTCCCAAAATGATGAGATCTTAAATCAAGAAATCAACGACTCTCGTTGATCCAGATCCAACAGATATTATTCCTTTTGGGATTGTGTGCGCTAAAAGGTTATCATCCTTTTCCTTTCCACTGATCTCCTATATCCAATGACTCATGGAATTTCGGTATTCCTCCCTCCAAGAAGTTCCACTGTCTGTTCATATTTTCAATGGCTCCAAGACAAAGGACTTGGCATCATTTCTTCTGGGGTCAACCTCTGTGAGGTGACTTCAATATTCTTCTTTTCTTCAAATCCCTCGAAGTCTCTATCCCTTCTGATCTTGGCTTCTACTGCAAACTCAAGAATTCTAAGGGTTCTTTGTGTGCAGTCCTTGTGGCACTCACGATAACCTTTGGTTATCTGACATATTCCTCTCCTGTGCATTATCTACAACATAAATCCTTTAACCCCTCACTTGGGTTGGAAAAGTATAAGACTTCCACGTGTCTGTGCACTCCTTTCATGGATCTGTGCTATACTTACACTTTTGTTGGTATAAGAACAACTATATCTCTCGTGAACTTTTCTGAGGTAAAACTCGGAACCTGTCAATGCACTCTTTGTGGAATTTCACTGCACTCCTTGCAGGAATTCTTAGGATGAGAAACAAAAATCATTCTCTCCCTCTCAAAGACTTCATACATTCAACATGAAATCATACATACACACAACATTGAAACAAATTCATAACAAAGAATGGAATTAACTGCAAACATACCATTCAATAGATGTAAACAAAATTCATAAACACCATGAAATTTGGATCAAAGCTTCCTTATATTAATCCAAGTGCATATGTACATGTGTTCTATAGCATCAACTATATGCTTATACACTCTTATGCAATCTCTTTTCTTCTATGCTCTTTCTCTATAGCTCTCTAAGTCTTACTATGAGAATAATGATAATGATACAATACAATACATACAAGGGAGATTTCTAGAGTTTTCCCTCCTACAACTCTAAGCTATCAAATCGAAATAAAAGCCTACAACTACTTTACATTTAATATAATAAATGCCTCCAAAAAACAGATGAGAGCTACGCTCAAGATCTGTGCTACAATCCCAAAAACATTTAAGGGAAATTACGTCCCTCCAGCTATTACATTAATGTTTCATCTTTTCAAATTCAAAATGCTTTCAAAAGGTGCGTTGGTGCATATCCATCTGTACTCCACTTCTGCGTGCTTTCCTGGATTGCTTATGATGCTCCTGCATCATACTCCTTTGGCTTAAAAATTCATGAACTCTTGTTCATGAGCTCTTTCCGCGTCTGTGTATGTTTTTGGATCTCCGCTTCGCTTTCCCAACTAGCATCCTCAATTGGGTGTCCCTTCCATTTGACCTTTCTTTTGGGCCAATTTTTCTTTTGCCTTTAGAGAAATCTGATAAGAATCTTCAACATTTCTGATTGTCACCATGCTCATATCATCCTGAATGTCATATCTCAAACCATTCATGTATCTGGTGACCTTTTCATCATCACTCTCGGGATGACCTGCTCTAATGTTCAGTCGATAAAACTCTTTAGTGTATTCCTTCATTGTCATCCCTTTCTATTTCTAATTTTTCATTCTTGGAAACAGGTTAATTTGATAGTCCCTGGGTATGAATTTGGATTTCACCTTTGCTACCATCCTATCCCAACTTTTGATTCTTTGCTTGCCTTTGCAATGCCTATCAGCTTGTAGTTCATCCCACCACATTGTTGCATTTCCTTTCAATATAGTGAAAACATGTTTAACTTTCCTATCTTCTTCGATATCTTCGTAATCAAAGTACTTATCCATAGCTCTAAACCAATCTAGAAGCTCCTCAACGTTTAAGTTTCCTTCATACATCGGAATGCCCATTTTTTCTCTGGCCCCTATTCTTGCAACAAATCTGAATAGACGTTCTTCTGCAATGTCTTCAACTACAACTTCTTCTTCGGCTCTAGCCTCATTTTCACTCTCAGCTTCACTAAAATATCCTATATCAATAGCTCATCTATGTGTTGTCTCCATAGAATCTAATCAAGCATGAAGTTCTCTCATTTCCCTTTCCACAGTTAGATCGGGCATTGGTCTGTCTTGACGTCTTTTGGGCGGCAATGTTGTAATCTTCTCTTTACTACAAAGATTCAAAATATGTGCTCTGATACCACCTAACGCAGCACCCCTACCTCAATAGGTTCTTATTGACCTCCCGGTCTAAGGATCGTTCTTAATCTCCCATTGAGTCGAAATGGCTCTTCAATTCCCAGCTGGAATATTCACACTTGCAACCATAAGTCCTTCTTAGGAGCTACGCCTCTGCAAACAAGCACTAGGCATGAACTCTTACCCACATGACCAACCAATGTGACCACAATCTTTATCCGAAAAGGTATTTCATGAATCACGATTTCGGCGGTATTGGCATGATACAACCCCAACACTCCACATCCACGAAACCCTGAAACCTGATGTGGGACCTCTCTCTAGGACCAAATCTGACGGTCCTGTGCCTCCTCCTCGATCAACAGCCACGATCACATTGCGAGTTTGCGTTTCATGATGTCGGGGTTGTTTGTGTAACAAAACCCAATTCTCCAACTCCCGACTCCCAAAATGTCGAGATCCGAAATCAAGAAATCAACGAATCCCGTTGATCCAGATCCAACGGATACTATTCCTTCTGGGCTTGTGTGTGGAAAGGTTATCATCCTTTTCCTTTCCACTGATCAACCTTTTTCTTTGAATCCCTCTAAGTCTCTATCCCTTCTGATCTTGGCTTCTACTGCAAACTCAATAATTCCAAGGGTTCTTTGCGCACACTCCTTGTGTCACTCATGATAACCTCTGGTTATCTGACGTCTTCCTCTCCTATGCACTATCTACAACATAAATCCTTCAACCCCTCACTTGGGTTGGAAAAGTATAAGACTTCCACCTGCCTGCGCACTCCTTGCATGACTCTGTTCTATACTCGCACTTCTACTGGTATGAGAACAATGGTATCTCTCCTGATATTTTCCAAGGTAAAACTTAGAACCTGTCAACGCACTCTTTGCGGACTATCACTGCACTCCTTGCAGGAATTATCAGGACGAGAAACAATTGAAACTCATTCTCTCCCTCTCAAAGACTTCATACATTAAACATGAAATCATACATACACACATCATTGAAACAAATGCATAACAAAGAATGGAATTAACTGCAAACATACCATTCAATATATGTAAACAGAATTCATAAACACCATGAAATTTGGATCAAAGCTTCCTTATATTAATCCAAGTGCATCTGTACATGTGCTCTATAGCATCATCTATCTTCTTATACACTCTTCTGCAATCTTTGTTCTTCTATTCTCTTGCTCTATAGCTCTCTAAGTATTACAATGAGAATAATGATAATGATACAATACAATACATACGAGGGAGCTTTCTAGAGTTTTCCCTCCTACAGATCCAAGCTATCAAATCGACATAAAATCCTACAACTACTTTACATTTAATATAATAAATGCCTCCAACAAATAGATGAGAGCTACACTCAAGATCTGTGTTACAATCCCAAAAAAATTTAAGGGAAATTGCATCCCTCCAGCTATTACATTAATGTTTCATCTTTTCAAATTCAAAATGCTTTCAAAAGGTGTGTTGGTGCATATCCATTTGTCCTCCGCTTTTGCATGCTTTGTTGGCTTGCTTACGATACTCCTGCATCAGTGATACATGAACCATTCTTCTAATTGAGACATATGTCCTAGAAGAATAACTATTCCAATAGATGCTAGAAGCCACTCCATGGGATACAAGGACTATTCTTCTAATCCGAACATACGTCCTAGAAGAATGGCCATCTTGGACAATTTTCTCTCTGGCCACTACTGTGAACTCAGGGAAAATATTTTTCATGTACCAATCTCTCCACTATGGTCACTACTGTGAACTCAGGGAGATGGACCATTATTCTAATCTCGATGTTTGTCCTAGAAGAATATTTTTCCATGGTACATCAACAATCTGTCAACCTGGACCATTCCCCATAGGGAGAATGTTTGTCCACCAGTAATCAATCCTTCTTGGACCATTCTCCACTTGGAGAATGCTTGTCCATCAACATATTGACTATCCATCTAGTTGAAAATCATCTCCAAGACTAGTGATATTCTCCATGGAAATCAAAACAATGCCATCCAATAGAACACAACTATGTCTATCCATAGTAGTACAAAAATACTATCCAATGGTACACAACCACATCTGGTAGCACACGGCTGCTAACCAGTGACACACATTCATTACTATTGGATCACATCCTTCCTAGAATAATGATTGTCTTGGACCATTTTCCCTCCAGCCACTACTGTGAACTCATGGAAAATGTTTGTCATGTACCAATCTCTCCACTCTAGTCACTACTGTGAACTCGAGGAGATAGACCATTCTTCTAATCCGTACATATGTCCTAGAAGAATAGTTGTCCATGGTACATGAACAATCTGTCAACCTGGACCATTCCCCATAGGGAGAATGTTTGTCCACCAGTAATCAATCCTTCCTGGACCATTCTCCGCTTGGATAATGTGTGTCCATCAGCATACTGACTATCCATCTAGCTAGAAATCATCTCCAACACTAGTTATATTCTCCATGGAAATCATAAAAATGCCATCCAATAGAACAAAACTATGTTTATCCATTGTAGTACACAACTACTATCCAATGGTACACAACCACACTTGGTAGAACACAAATACTAACCAGTGACACATAGTCATTACCAGTGAAACACATCCACCACAGTAGCATACAACTATTGTCCAGAGACATACAGTCTCCACAACAATCATTTCATTTGACATCAGCCTACATAAATAATATCATAATTAAAACTGAGTCATATGGGTCATTCTTCCACTCACATATGTGAGATCTAGACCATTCACCTAACTCATCCATTCCTCCAGGACTAAACATAGTGCAACTTGGAGAGAATGAGTCTTCCCTAGGGAATGACTATCTAAACCATTTATTGTGGAAATGATTGTCCTGCACCAACCTCCAAAACGAACCATTCTTCAAAACTGATCACAAATGTGAACTTCGAAAGAATATCTACCCAGGAAGGAAGACCATTCTACTTGACCACTACTCAGAGTGATTACCAAGAAGAATGAATTTCCTAGAGCATTACCCTACACTGGCCATAAGGGGAATCACTTTCTATGGTACATCAAAAATCTATAGAACCATTTTCATTACGAAAATGATTGTCTGATCTGGACCATTTTCTGAACTGGAAAATGCTTGTCCGTCAGAAATGTTGGGCCACTTTCTGGACTGGAAGGTGACTACCCAACCTGGACCATTTTCCAAACTGGAAAATGATTTCCCATAAATCAATAACATATCAATGCTCCTTCCCAACCTGGGAGTAATATCTTCTTTTTTCAATAAGGAAGTCACCTCTACGAGCCCCATCTTGTCCCTTAAGTATGCAATATTTTCATCTTGGACAGAGGATTTGCCAAAATATCTTCTTTCTTCTCATCCGTGGAGATATATTGGAGAACCACTTCTCCCCTTTGGACTTTATCACAGAGAATACAATGATTGATATCAATATGATTCAGCCTGTCATGGAACACCAGGTTCTCTAAAATATTCACATAGCTCTGATCATCACAATATATCACGGTCAAATTCAACACTTGATTAGACAGTCTAGAAACCAACTTATGGAGCCACACTGCTTCCGTACAAGCATCACAAACTATAATATACTCTACTTCTGCAGTGTTGAGTGCAACAGACTTATGTTTCCTGCTAGCCCATAACATTATGGAAAAGCTCAAAATGAAACATATCTGAGTATCACTTTGTATGTCATCTGCACTCCCTTCCCAATCTGAATTGATAAATCCATGCAGTTGTATATCATAACTCAAACGCCCCACAAGGAAAATATCTGACTGAGTATTCTGCAAATACATTAACGAGCCAATCAATTGTCGATACAGAGATGGTTCTACTGGATCAGAGTCTCTCAACTTCTTCATATCTTTCATCATGGGATTTTTCCATGGATTTGCAATCCATCATCCAAGACTTCTGAAGAACCATTTCAATATAATTCCTCTGTCATAGGAAGTTTTCACCATGCTTATGCTATACATTAGAGGCTCTACCCGAGATTTGCTTGAATCCATACAAGGTCTTCTTCCATCTACATACAAGGGTCTCTTTCTAGTATACCTCAAAACCTTGATATTTCTCTACATACGCTTCTTCTTCAATTATTCTGTTGATAAAAACAATATTTACATTCCTCTGATGTAAAATCCAAACCATGGATATTGTAGGAGATATAATGGCTTGGGTAGAGGTATATCTGGTTACTAGAACAAATTGTTATTCTAGTTTTCTCCCTCCTACTGGGAGAACCCTCTAGCCTTTAGTCTCGCCTTGTATCTATCAATGCTTAATTTCTCACATACATTGTTCTTCATTGCAGCTTCCTTGCATTCCTTTTGCTTGACTTCTTCTAGTGGGTTCAAACTGGTTCAATTGGTTGTTCTGAATTTTCTTTCTTTCTTGGAATCTTCATGTTTATCTTCAATGTTGGAGTACATGGAATCTTCTTCATATTACATGCCCTTCTTTCCTGAAGGCTCCAACATTATTCCATAAGAACATAAATGTAGATGGACAACCAAGGATATTGAAGGCTTCTTTTTGAACAAGACTTGTTCTAGAGTCAAATTGAACACGTGTTGCTTATCATGGCCGCTACTTCCAATGAAGAACATGGACATATACTTCATGGTATGCATGTATTATTAAATGGATCATATTGTTGGGGATTAGCTCCCTCCTAATCCTAGCTTCATGCCTGAATGAGAAATATGCATGCTCTTATTTTGGAATTCTATGATCATCTCCTTCCATATGAGAGAGTCCATGCTTCCATCTGCCGCATCTCTCTTTGCTTTTTACAAAGTTTCATAACCCTGTTCTAGTTTCCTTTTGATTTATGACTTCCTTTGAGTGTGACTCCTCTGAGTCTCTTTAAGTGTGTTTCTATCTGTTCTGATTGATGCCCATCTAGTAGTTTTTGCAAGCATTGTGTCATCCTTATACACTTCTTCTATAACATCTTTCACAAACATATTTCACAAGGGTACCTTCCTGGAAAGACATATTCATGATATCCTTCATGAAATAACCTTCCCGAGACAACAAGAACAATAATGTTTCCGATAAAACATATTTCATATGAAGGATAGTTTCTTGGTAGCATTAGTAAGATGATCTAGTCTGGGAACAAGAACAAGAAATATCTCTTACAGTAGGTGTTTGTTCATATTTGCAAATAAGCACAATAAGCATCTATATCAATAGTATTCATATGTCGTTGAGTATTCATTACACCTAGCAATAATAGAATCTTTCAAAGAATGCTTTCACAATTTGTGATGTAGTAACTATCACCTTTGATATACACAAATTTGAAGCTTAACAATTTAATCAAACATGGAACCTGAAGCCTTAACTGCTATGGAGGGTGCACTTGTTCTTTTGAATGCACTAAATCCAAGATTATAGCTTGGAAAAGATATCTAGTACTTTCCCTACAAACACACTCATTTTTCTCTAGATGATATAACTTAGATATAATATACAAGTGCATACCTTGAAACCTTGTAGCATCGCCCAACTTGTCTTCCAATCTAAAAATAGATACCATATTGACAAGAAGAGATTAGAAACTCAATTAGAAGATTCAATGATTGGAACAAGATAGGAACTCTAAAATTTCAACTTTGACCACAAAATTAATTTGACCAGAAGTCAACCTTTGAATTTGACTTTGACCAGTCAAACTTTGACTTTGTCTTTGACCAAAGATTTAAACTTGATTTTTTTGCTAGATGAGAGTACTAAGAGGTGTGCTAGGCTAGGGTGCAATAGGATGTCAAGGAATTAGGTAAAATGCTTCACCAGAAGTGCTCGAACATGAGGGTTAGGATTTATTGCAGCTACATAATCAAAAAATTTAGCTGCAACTGTAACTAGTGCCATAATGATCTTAACAAATAACTTCCCAATCTATATTCCAGTGGTTAGACTGTCTGAATATAGTGTGGGTCTATAACCTATTAGAAATCAAGGGATTCTCTTGTTTTCCATAGACAATATAGCAATATTATCACCCAACCATAGGCACAAAGGCCACCCCCGAGCACCTTAACCTTGACAGACATAATAATTATGGTAGCAGACCAATAACCAACCAAGGCTAGCCCATCTTTATCCAAGGGTAGCGCACCAAGCAAGAATAACCAGAAAACAAGCAGAAAGTACAAACCATAACCAAGATGCCAATTGCAACAGCTGCAACTGCACTCCCTCTCCAAACTTGCGCACCACTAGTCCTTATGTAGTTGTGAGAGTGAGAGAGAAAAATGATCTCTAGCGCCCTCTTATTTATAGTCCTCCAAGTGACCTAATTGGTTCGAATTCTTTTCCTGGAGACTAATAACTCAATATTAATTATTCTCTTAAGTCGACTTATCTTCTAGGGTTATTATCCAACGTTTTAGGGTTTCTCTTGCTTCCCAAAATATTCTAGTCTCGTTAAAGGTTACACGTAGAGGTTAATACCTCCCACAACTACCATAATATCAACAATAACCAGACAATTAACATGCCATGTTTCTTATTTAAAGCATTGTAGATGATGGTTGTGTTGGTTTAGAGGGAAAAGAACCCCACAAAAGTCGTATCCCACCATGGAATTATAAATCTCTTGGTGGAGCATGCACTCTAGAAAGAGGGCCACACCTGGAACATTATCATCTGGGCACCTTCTCTTTTCATTGAAAGTGAAGGTGTTACACTTCAAGTATCCCAATAGGAAACACCTTCCCTTCCATCACTAAGGGAATTTGGTTCTGCAACTCCTCTGCTAGGTACCAATACAATGATTCTCGCTACTACGACTCCTCTACCATGGAACAAATCCATGGATATAACGAGTCTCGTTTCTACGACTCCACCACCATGGAACAAATCCATGGATATAACGAGTCTTGTTTCTATGACTCCACTACCAAATAAATCCAAGAGGTCCACAAGGAAAAAGGACCAGCCTATTGCAACTCCGGTGAAGGACAAAAACGATAGTGAAATTGAGGTAACTACTACCAAACCCCTGACAAAAAGAGTGAGATGGTATACAAAGAGGGAAACTTCTATTACAAGGAAACAAATAACCAACCATGTAGTTGCAACTCAATGAAAAAAGGATAAAATTAAGGATCCCAAGGAACAAACCTAGGAGGATCCCTAGTCAACATAAGAAGAAGAACCCTCCCCTGACACACGAGAATCAGAGGAGGGCATTAATCTAGAAACCAATAAGGCCTTGGACGAATTAGAAGAACTAGACCAAGGAACTCATGGAGAAGGACTTAGCACTCTCCTAGCAGCATATTTAGATGAAGAAGAGTTAGAAGTAGAAGCCTCTAATGATCCAAAAGAACCAGTTGGGAGTCCTTCTCAAGAATAAGATCAAATAGAGACAAAGGACCCGACACATTCTCCAAGGCCTCAAATGGAAAATCCTGAGAAATATGGCAGTCCAACAAACATAGCAAATATATAAGTTGTCATTGATACAACAATACGCATAATTGAGGAAAACGAACAAGAAAAAATGACTATTTCTGAAAGAACAAGAGGCACTCTTGAGAAATAAAATGATGTTACTCCAAAAGAGAAAGAAGTAGAACCAAAGGCATCTAATTTTACAAAAGAACGAGTAAGACGATATCTTGGGGAATGACCTACCCATTCACAGGAAGAACATGAAACAAAAGAGGTTACATTGGCCAATGACTCAGCTGATGCACCAGACCTTAGGCTATAGGAACCACAAATAGAGAATTCTACTCCATAATAAAATATCATTCCCAGATGGGTAACCATTCCTCACTCTCTACCTATTTATGCATCTTTGGTGAGAGAAAACAAAATGTTAAGAATGAAAAATTGGAATCTCCAGATCAATCTAAAAATTCTCAAAGATGAGATGGAGGAACAAACAACACCTAGGAAATCATGTTACCCTGCAGTAAGTCCTCTTTCTATAGGGGAACCCTTCACTAACTCACAAGAAAGAGCTCAACTTATAGAGACAAAAGAACTAGTTTTCCAGGATACACATTTCATGATGGCTGATGAAGCCACAGAGATATAGATAGAGCAATAAAATAGAGAAGATCTAGTAGAACAAGATACTAGTGAGAAGAATGAGGCACAAAAAGAGGTAATATGTGGTTTCAGTGACACTGAGGGTCACCCTGACTTCTATAACAATGATTGATTGTTGGTTTCATGAGGACATGCAACAACTTTGGGCTGGGGGAGATGACGGGTTCCTAAATTGGCATACTTTCAACACCTGTCTAATACATTTTTTATTATCATTTTCCATCGATCACTTCCTTTTTGATACCCTCCTTATCTAGTTTTTCTGCATTTATCATCAAGGTAAACCTCTTCCACATATTCCTTTATTATGATATTCTTGCATATTTCTTAAAGGAACTTATTACTTTCATGTACTAATACAGTTACACAGGAGTCATACAACAACTGTAAATATCCACAATGGTTGCAATGCATCGTTGTGCAATTCCAGGCACAATCCATCTACTACAACTCCAAGTGTACTCCTCGTGCTACAATTCCAATTGTTGCAACTCCAAGTTTACTCGTGATGTAACTCCAACTATTGAAACTTCAAGTTTACTCCTCTTGTTGCAACTCCAATTGACCATTGCAGCTCCAAAAATGTTTTTAGTTGTTGTGATTCCCAACATGTTTTATGTTGCTATGAATCTGAGTACATTGTTGCTATGATTCCAAATATAAATCCACTAACATCGAAGGTTATGAAATAGTATTCACATAGGAAAGAGACAAGAAGAAAATGGATGACTAGAAGGAGAATTGATTCTGCCACCAAGTCGACACACATAGAACTTTTCTAAAATCATTGTAATCGGATGAACAACTAGATTCTTACGAATTTCCATCATTTCCTTTGTATAATATTAGATGTTAATGATATGTAAAGTGTCTTGGATATTCTATTGGAACAGTTCATCACAACAGATCTAATAAAACACTGAAATCTTTACTATTAAGGTCAATTTCCTTTACATCTCTAGAATATTTAGCTACTGATAAAATAGATAAAACGCAGAAAAATTAGAGAACAATAAAAGACATTCACACCATCCAAAAATAAACACAAGATATGACCTGGGAAACCCAAACGGGAGAAAAACCAACCATAAGTTGAGGCTTCTCTGCTCTATTTTCCATGGTAAAGAAATGATGCAAGTATAAAGAAAGATGCACTCTCTGTGGAGTTGTCTTTGACCTATGGCCTATATGAATACTACATAAAAAAAAATCTCACCTATGGAACAAGATACAATGCAAAATAATGGAACCCCTTCTCCTCTTAGTGGCTCGGTATTTAACATAGCCCGATAGCCATCTAGGGATAGGATTTTGACTTTCTCAATATTCAATTGTGATAACATTTTTGGACCTTCTAGAATGTTCTTAGAAAGTACACTATGTGGATAGCCCCACATGTCTAAATAATGGAGGCTAACGTGGCTTCCACTCACACCATGGTGATCAATATGGTAGGTCAACTTGCAGGAGACATAACTTTCTCATACGAACTTTGATTGACAAACAATCTACATCGTTGGAAATATATTGATGTGTAGAATTTAGAATATTCCTCTATAGTAATTTTTGGACCAAAAAAAGGTCATTTGATGCCTCAAAATGGATTTAGAATATTTATGACTGTTTTTTGGACCCAAATTTCCAAATTTGGACCAGCCACCAAAATGGCCCTACAAGCTAATTCCTCCAAATTTTACACCCAAAAAGTAGTGAGATAGATGAAAAATAATATAATGATCCAATTCAAATCATAACTCTCCATTTAGGGAGGATTTTGGTCCCCAAAATATTTACTAAATGAGGTGAGGAAATGTTTCATCTACCTTCTCCCTGGAGTACCATTTTTCTTTTCCTAGAAGTTGTCCTTTCAACCCAATATGCCAAAGGTCACGTTGTCCCTGTCTTGCAGTTCTAGACCACTTCTACAAAAATGTGTCTTCTTCCAACTCTGCTTGAGCATTTGGTGCTAAAATCCTCTATGGAAGGTAGGACTTGTTCCTCCTCCTGATCCAACATGTAGGGCTCATAGAGTTTGATATTCTCTGCATTTACTACCAAGTAAATGTGCATGTATGGGGGTAGGTTGAGTATGTAGGAATTATCTCCCACATTTTCTAACATATCAAAAGTACCATATTGCAGAGCCTTAATTTACTTACCACGACCTTGTAGTCTTTCCTTATTCAAATGTAACCATACTTTGTCTCTCACTTTAAATGTTTTCTATGTTCTGTGTTGGTCATGTCTAGCCTTGTACTTTTCCTATGACTTCTTCAGTGTCTCTTGTACTTTCAAATGGATCTTCCTAATATTATAAACAATTTTTTCTACCTTCAGTGCATGTCCTGTGAGGTCCTCCCTCACTCCTCCTTGTTGTCCATATACAACATCTAAGGGTGAAGGTGGAAAATATCTAAAGCAAGTTTCAAAAGGGAACTTACTAGTAGAAGTGTGGTCTGCTCTATTATAAGAGTGTTATATAAAGATCAAATTTTCATCTCAGGTCTTTGAATGCTTCTGATTATAACCCTTCAAAAGATGCACCAAATTCATGTTGATTATTTCTTTCTTTCCATTTGTTTGTGGATGCAATGTTGTATACCTCTTCAACTTAGTGTCCATATTCTCCCACAACATAGTAAAAAATGCACTAAGAAATCTGGTATCCCTATCTGAGATGATGATCCTCGGTATCCCAAAGTGCACCCAGACCTATTCAAATAACTTATTTGCTAATTATTTTCTAGTGATGGTATTTTTACAAGGAACGAGAATGCACATTTTGTTGAAATTGTCAACTACCACAGATATATAGTCATGTCCCTTCCTGATTTTAATTGGTAAACCTCCCACCAAATCCATGGAAATGCTTTCCCAAGGTTGAGTGGGTACATGTAATGGATGGTGTAGACCTTTCTTCATTTTGTCAGGCTTGCTGGTACAACAAAGTATACATCTTATAATATACCATTCTACATCTTCTTGCATTCTGGGCGAATACACATATCTATGTAAGTTGGAAATTGTCTTCCCAACACGAAAATGTCATACAACCTTGGAGGTCTGAGCCTCTCTAATAAGTTGCAATCATTCACCTTTAGGAACACAGAGCCTATCTATCTTGTAGAGTAAACCATCTTGGAAATTATAGTCATCATTTCCATCACCTTCTTCTATATGAGTTTGGCCTTGTAGCTGCTGAAACACCTCCTTGAAGTCCTCGTATTTTTTGTATGCCTCTTTGAATGCATCGTGGCTAAAAGGATCCATGTGAATTAGAGTTCCCAAAGTTGTAATATTAGATGTGGGTGGCCATGAAATCATTTCTGCCAACTTATTTGTGCTTCCCTTTTTATACTTTATGACCAAATGAAATTGTTGTAAAAACCCCATCCATTCGTAATTCTTGGTTTGTTGTAGGTTACTATGGATCTGCAAATATTGTAGTGGCTAGTGATATGTGTGGATGATGGTCTCCTTTCCCGTCAGATAGTGATTCCACTTTTTGACAACTTGTACCAAGGCATAGAGTTCCTTGTCATAGATAGGGTAGTTGAAAACTGCCCCATGAAATACTTCATAATGATAACAAATTGTCTTTCCTCCCTACATCAGTATTTATCCCATAACATACCCACTTGCATCTATCTCCACTTCAAAAGGATTTTGCAAATTTGGTAGTGCGAGCAATGGTGCTTGAATAATCTTTCTTTTAAGGTCATCAAAGGCCTTATGTTGATTATTTTCCCATAGGAAACCCTTACCGCTATTTTTTATGTCATGGAGTGGTGCAGTTACTATTGAAAATGAAGCTATGAACTTCCGCAAGTATTGTGATGACCCAAAAAAACTCCTAACTTCAGTGAAAATTGTAGGAATTTTCCATTTCATGATGGCCTCCATATTTGCAGGATCTATATTGAGCTCCCCTCCACTGATCACATACCCCAAAATACACCAAACATGCTGAGAAAACTCGCATTTCTTGATATTTTCCAACAACTGGTGCTTTTTTAGAGTCTCTAACTCCTGCATAAGATGTGACATATGATCCTCCCAAGTAGTGCTATAAACCACTATATCATCCAAATAGACAATAACAAATGAATTTAGATAATTCCATAAAACATCATTCATTAATGTCATAAATGTATCTGGTGCATTGCATAAATTGAATGGCATAACCAACCACTCATACAAACGTGTCCTTGTCTTCAAGGAAGCCTTCTAGGTATCTTCTTCTTTGACTCGTACCTGATGATATCCTGATTTCAAATATAACTTAGTGAAGTACTTGACATGTTGCGACTGGTCGAATAAATCATTGATCCTTGGAAGGGGGTAGTGATTCTTCAGTATAATCTTGTCCAATTCCATGTAATTGATACACATTCTCCAAGTCCCATCCTTCTTGGGAACAATTATGATGGGTGGCCCACAAGGTGAGGTATTTGGTCAAATTACACCATTCTCCAACAACTGATGCAATTTCTTCTTCACTTCATTTGCTTCCAGAACACACTGTCTATAAAACCCAATATTCGACAATGGGAAGTCAAGCAACAATTGTATTTCATGCTCCACTGCCCTCTTGGGTGGTATCCCTTTAGGCTCCTAGAACAATCCTCTATATTTATGTAGAAACTCCTCCAAATATTGTTTCTTCTCTTTAGTACACCCCTCCAGGGATGCCTTCCCTCTCATTAACTCATCATCAGACTAATTTTCTCTTAAGAAAAGTAAAACATATTTCTTACTAGAACTAATCAACTTTTTGGCTTGATTGACACTTACCAGTGAGATCTTTGACTTTCCTTTTTATGCATTGATGATGTAGGACTTCACATCTTTGACCAGTCAGTATTGGTTGGCTCTCCACATGAATATTTCATCACTCATATACATGTAATCGATTCCAAACACTACTCCACATACATCAAGGGGTACTACATCCAATCCCACTTCATCAATAAAATCAACACTTTTAACAAATTTAATCTTACACCATTTTTTTACCTTTATATTTGCATCCTTGTTTACCCAATCCAATGGATAGGGGATAAACCTCCAATCTAAGATTCTTGACCAGATCTGCTGCTATGAGATTATTATGTGAACCAAATTCGAACAAAGCATATATCTTTGTCTTATTGACCTGGATCTTGATGTGGAAGATCTTGGTCATCTCATTCTCTTCCTGGTGATAAAGGATACTCAGATTCGCCTCCTTCTGCACATATGTGCAGAAAATCTTGTCATCAACATTCGAGCTAATTTTAACTTGATTTCTTAAATCTTTGGATAGAATGTTATTTTTCATTCCGTCCTTCTTGTGATTCTTTAGGTTCAAGTATGGATGTATTTTTTATCATTTTTCCTCAGTGTGACTATCAATATTGCAATAATTGCAATGGTTGTTGGGATATTTATTCTATTTTGTAGTGGTTGATGTCTTCTTAAATTGTCCTCCTTTCCACTATGTATTCCCCTCCTTGGAAGCTTCTTGGTGATCTTTCTTCTTTGAACCACTTGGTTGCCCCTTCTTTTGCATTATGTTTTCTAGGTATTGTGCCTCTACACAAGCCTCATACACTATCCTTGGCTTGAAGAGCATCACCTAATTTTTTAAATGATTGTGTAAACCCACTAGATACGTGAGGAGTACATTTGGATTCTTGGGAGAGATACCTAGCATGATGACCATCTTTTTTAACTTAGTGGTGTACACTTGTACACTCTTCCCTTGCCTTTGCTTGAAGTAGTGCCACCGGATCCATTGGTCCTATACATACATGATAGGGTAGAATTGGGACTTGATGAGGGTTTTGAAGTCCTTCCATCTAGTTACTAGTGGATCACCCTCCAACCTAAGTGTTTATGTGTGGATTTACCACCAGGTTAAAGCACAACCCTCTAACTTCAATCTAGAAAATGAAATCTTATGCTCTTCATCTATATGATGAACGTTAAAATAAAATTATAGTTGTTGCAACCAATGATTTAGTTTTAATGCATCAATATCACCTTGATATGGATTTATGTCCACTTTTTCTTCCATCTTGAATAGGGATTATGAAGGGTTCATCACACTCGAACTCAAATTCTCTTTTTCAGATTCTTTCCGTGACTCCTTTTCTTCCTGATCTTCCAATTTCCGTTTTGATCTATTCTCTGAGTTAGAACCTCCATCATATCTAAATGATCTGAGATTTCTTTCTAGAGCTTCCATGAGGAGGTTCATATTGCGATTGATGTTGACAACTTGTGCTTCCAACCGCTCAAATCTCTTTTCTGTTGGATATCGAGGGTTATTATAAACAGACTTGTCCACCATGGCTAGGGTTTTTGCAGCTTCTCCTTAAGCCGATTCTTAGATCCTACAACTTCCCACAAATACCCAAAAGAAAAACCTTCTCTAATACCAATATGATCGGTAAACTGTCATGGATATTCTACTGGAACAATTCGTCACGATAGATCTAATAAACTATTGAAATCTTTACTATTAAGGTTAATTTCCTTTAGATCTACAAAATATTTAGTTGATGATAAAATAGATAAACACGAAAAAATTAGAGAATGGTAAAACACATTCACACCATCCACAAATAAAAACAATATATGACCTGGTAAACACAATACAGGATAAAACCCAGCTAGAAGGTGAGGCTACTTTACTCTCTTTCTCTAGTAAAGAAATGATGCAAGTACAAAGAAAGAGGCACTCTCTATGGAGTTTTCTTTGACTTGTGGCCTATATGGCTACTACAAAATCTCTCCTCCTATGTTATGCTCATAGAATACCACTCTCAAATGTTTTTATTAGCTATGGAACAATATACAATGCAAAATAATGGAACCCCTCCTCTTAGTGGCCCGATATTTAACATATCCTGATAGCCATCTAGGGATAGGTTGTTGACTTCCTCAAACTTCAATTGTGATAAGGTTTTGGACCTTCTATAATGGTCTTAGAAAATCCACTATGTGGCTAGCCCCACGTGTCTGAGTAATAGAAGTTGACGTGGCATCCACTCACACCATGGTGATCAATATGGTAGGTCAACTTGTGAGACACATAACTTTCTCATACGAACTCCAATTGATGAACAATTTGCGCCATTGGAAAGGTACCTACATGTAGAATTTAGAATATTCCTCTATAGTAATATTTGGAAAAAAAAATGTTGTTTGATGCCTCAAAATGACTCTAGAATATTTATGACTATTTTTTGGACCCAAATTTCCAAATTTGGACCAGCCATTGAAATGGCTCTGCAAATTGATTCCTCCAATTTTTCCACCCAAAAAGTAGTGAGATAGATGAAAACTAATATAGTGATCCAATATGGATCAAGTAATCATATTGTATAAGAACCTTAGCTTCCCCAGAGATGAGGGGAGGAAATTCTGGTGATAAGCATTTGACTGTTATTGTATTTTCATAATCTTGCAATATAATTTCTAGTTTCGCCCTCATTCGTGTGTTGATGTGTTGGTTA
Source organism: Picea engelmannii (assembly GCA_009831015.1). Classification (NCBI taxonomy): domain Eukaryota; kingdom Viridiplantae; phylum Streptophyta; class Pinopsida; order Pinales; family Pinaceae; genus Picea; species Picea engelmannii. Next base: position 467,172 of record ML784670.1, read on the forward strand.
TCATGTGATCCTAGTTTCGTAGCTTAGTACCTCTCCTAAGGGGGTAGGGCCCCTTCCTTATTCAAGTATTTCCTGTACATTAGCGTAGGATTTAATATTTCAATTCTTTTCATTTGTTTTAGTAATCGTTTCATTTCTTAGTCTGCTATAATTATGATTTCGTAGAAACAATGCTACAATTCATGTATGGATGATATTCATAACTTTAAGCTGCAATTTAACTCTGTTTTGATTTCTTTAAGTTCAAGACCATAGACGGTGTTACAACTCTAGGTACTGCAATTCGCTTCACTTTAAACTATGTTGTGTTAGAATTTATGTTGTTACAACTCTAGGTATTGCAATTCGCTTCACTTTAAACTATGTTGTGTTGGAATTTATGTTGTTGCAATTAGCATTGCTACAACTCATGTCACTGTGACTCCTTTTTGTGTTGTAGCTTCGTTGATGCAACTCTGTCGCTGCAACTCCGCTTGCATCTATACTTTATTCTATTTGCTTCCTAATTCATGTATATTTAGGGAAAATTATGAATATGGGTAACACTTTCTTGAGAATCAGGTCATGAAAATTTCTAATGACACTTTTTCGGCCGAACTACTGAATGTTTTCGGTCGAAATCTTTTTTTCAGCTGAAAGTTAAGTCTAACGACGCCCTTTAAAGTTGTGCCACATAGTGCAACCATATATATATATATATATATATATATATATATATGATTTTTTTTCCATTAAAACTAACTTTCGGCTGAAAAATATTAACTTTCAAGGCCGAACTATTAGTTCAGCCAAAAACTTGTAACTATGGCACTTTTCAGAAAAGTATGTGTTCACTTCAACTTACTCCAACTTCAGAAGGAGAAGGCCCTTTGAAATAGTGTGAGTTTGGTTTTAGAACTAGTACCAACATTTGTAGAATTGAATCTACTTTCATTTGATACAATTTGTATTAATTTTAGTTGTTTTTTTAGTAATTTTAGTTAATTTTATTAAAAAAATATGTACAATAATGATTCAGTAAAATGAAAAATCAATATGTACAACAATACACACTAAAGAATTATGGAAAATTTATATTATGGAACCTCTCATTGTCCTCTTCAAAAGGTTATTTTTAGATTTTACTTTTAAATAAAATTAAGGAAGATACATGGAGTCGAACTAAAATTGTTTAAACTCTACAGCTTTTTCAGATAGGTCAAATTCAAAAAATTGTAGTAATTATAATATTCATTTGTTGTCTTTGAAACTATAGCCATACTTTAATAGAGTGCCAAACAATCGCTAAATTGACACATCAAATGTCAATAAATAATTTCAAAAAATAATCAACAGAAAGCTAACAAAATTCATGACAAGTTTTTTTTTTTACTATAAAGTGAAATTCTAAATAAAAAAAATACTTTGTTTAAATGAAGTTGAAAAACTTCTGAAAATATATTTTATTTTCTCAAAAAACAAGGAAAATAGACACCAATAGAACATAGTGTAGATTTCAATTTATGCAAATGTGATTTCAATTTCTACAAGTGTGATTTCAATTTCTGCAAAGTGTAATTTCAATTTTGCAAGTATCATTTCAATTCCGCAAGTGAGATTTAATTTCTGCAAGTGTGATATTAACTTTCATGTACTAGTATAATTTGGTGACTTAATTAAGTAACTCGAAGCCTTGATTTGTGACATCAAAAGAACTACAACTCCTTAGCTAAAACAACATTAATCTTTGCATATATGGTACATGACATTTCGTAAGTAAGATAAGACCTAGATTGATAATTAAATGTACAACTCTTCAGTTGCTCACTAAGTTAATTAGGAGGTAATTGAAAATTCCATCACTCATGAAGCAAGACATGTTGCCTTCTAGGAGCCAAACCAATGTAGTGGACGATGTTCTGTTGATGATGATGATAGTGAATCATTGTGTAGAAGAGGGGATCTATGGGATTTGCTATGCATTCATCTCTCGACACTCCATGTTTTATATCTGCGGGCCTCGAGACATCATCTCCTTAGTTACCCCTAGGCTGGGGGGTAACATGCATAACAAAACCATAAACCATTTATGGTTTTCCATTTCTACACGTTGGAAAGCACTAGTAAGTAAGTGGTCAATTATTGTTACACAACATTCATTGCCTACTAGTACTTTACATTTATACTAGTCAACATTTATTCTCTACTATTGCTCTACATTTTTTCTCTACCAATGCTTCACAATGATCACCTACTCCACTACAATGCTACAAGGTGTATGAAACACCTATCTGAACACGAGGGAAGGAATCTCTTAACTATCATTATACCCGTGAGAGGAATCTCTTAGCTATAATTATAAGGGTGATTTTATACTCAATATCTACCTCAAAAGATCCTTCCATGCCAACTAAGCAATTAAAGTAAAAATAGATTTTTAAGCTTGTTTATTTTGTGTTATATTTTCTGAAATTATGTTTTATATTTTATATTTGGCTCATACCCATGTTATAACAGGCTCTACACAAGGTAAGTATAGGTTTGAACCGAGGACCTTCACACAATGAATGTTAACACGTTATCCCACATGATGCACACAAGGTAAGTCAAGATTTAAATCAAGGACCTTCACAAAAAAAATGTTAACACCTTATCCCATGGACTACACACAATGTAAGTCCAAATTGGAATGACCATCTTCACACAAGGAATACCTTAACAACACCAACTGATCTACACCAAGAAACTTAAATTATGTTTTATTATTATAATAAACAATTTTTTTACATTATTTATGTTAATTTTTCTTTCATTCTAATACTTAGAATTAATTTATTTTGTAAATTTTACTAAAACTTACTTAAATATTATTTATTTTATGTTATTATAGTTATTTTTTATTTATTTTTCATGAACTTGTAAGCATTAAATTTGGCAGTCCATCCATACTGAATTATAGAATGTTTTTTAAATGTAAAAGACATAATAATAAATACATTTTGAATATAATATCCCAGATGTAATGTAAAAGATTTACACTTTCATAATATTAAAATAAAATAACAAATCAATATAATTTTTTGTTAAAAAAATTCAACACAAGTTTGCTGTGCTTAGTGGTTAGATTCTATGATCCACGACGGATAACAGATATATCACAATAAAGAAAACACCGTAGCCATGCTTAGGGTTTAGTAGTTAGATTCTGATGATCCAACTCTCAGTCAGGGATCACGGATCCCGAGTAATGGTAACCCTATGGAATTGAGAGAGAAAATCAGTAACTTTCTGGTTGGAGAGAACAGAGGCTCCAGTCAACATCTCACTGTGGAGCAGTAGTTGAGTTGCTCTAAAGAGAAAAAATCACTAACTTTCTGGTTGGAGAGAACAGAGGCTCCAGTCAACATCTCACTGTGGAGCAGTGGTTGAGTTGCTCTAAAGAGAAAAAATCACTAACTTTCTGGTTGGAGAGAACAGAGGCTCCAGTCTACATCTCACCGTGGAGCAGTGGTTGAGTTGCTTTGAAAAGAAATCCCTCACGCCATTACTGTTGGTAAAAACCGGTCTCTATCTCTGAGAGTAGTTCAACGAAACCGCATCGTCTATTCTCCACTAAGTCCAAGTATTTCCATAGAAGGTCGCTCAACTAAGGAAACCGAGTCAGGAGGAATGGCGTACATTGTACTGATCACGTAAACCTTGTTCTATAAATACCCTTTTCCATGCAGTAATCCTCGTCACTTACAGTCGATCATAAGTATATTACTAAATCCTGATCTCCTCGCACTGATATTAATATTGCTCCTGCTATAACAATGTCGATGGAAAATTCTGCTTCTGCTGTGGAGAATTACAACGTTGAACTGGGTCGAAGGGAAATGGTGGCCGCTGCACTTCCACTGCAGGAGCATTGGCTGGCCCAGTCTAACTTGGATTTATTGCTTCCGCCGGTGAACGTGAGTGTGTTTTTCTGTTATAACCTAAAATCGTCACTGAGTTCTGACGTTAAATCTTTCTCTGCTGTTGTGGCCAATCTCAAGGTATCACTGTCTCAGGCGTTGATGTCATTCTATCCTTTTGCTGGAAGGCTCGTGACAAATACGCATGGGGAGCCTGAGCTGCTGTGCAATAATGAAGGAGCCGGGTTCACCCAGGCGTATGCGGATGCTGAGCTTGAATTTGTTGATTTTTCTAGGCCCGATGTTTCGGTGGAAGGGAAGTTGGTTCCGGCCAGGGTTTCTGATCATCCTGCCAAAGAGGGCGGAAGCCTCCTTCCACTTCTATGCGTTCAGGTATGACAAGAATAATGGCTTCCTTCCACTTCTATGCGTTCAGGTATGACAAGAATGATGGCTTTATGATAAAGATATCTCTTTTTTATAGTGTATATTTTATTGGACTGATAATCTCAATAAGTTATGCAAGCTATTTAAATTTTTAGGTTGAATTCATATCTAAAGATAATACTCTCTTTAGGTTAAATTTTTAGGCTGAAATTTTTGGACCGATAATCTCAATAAGTTAGGTTAAAAATGTTAAATTTTTAGGTTGAATTTTTTGATACTCTCTTTAGGTTAAATTTTTAGGCTGAAATTTTTGGACCGATAATCTCAATAAGTTAGGTTAAAAATGTTAAATTTTTAGGTTGAATTTTTTGGACCGATAATCTCAATATGTTATGCAAGCTATTTAAAATATATTTTAATAAATAGACAATACTTCTTTTAAACATAATATACTTGTTTTTACTAAAATTATAGTTGTAAAGGATTCATATCTAACTCTAGTTCTTTTAATAAGCTTCTTTCTAAACTTTTTCAACTTTTTTCTTCGCATGGATCCCAAATAAAAAAAACCATATAATTTGTGTTAATGTTTGGAAGAGAAATGTTTTCATGCCCCTTACTACTAGTTTCAAATATAGCTACTATCAAATTCAAGGAGAAACTTTTTCATGCCCCTTACTACTAGTTTCAAATATAGCTACTATCAAATTCAAGGAGAAACTTTTTCATGCCTCTTACTACTAATTATTTCACACAAAAGTTTTAAATATAGTTACTATCAAATTTAATGAAAAGCCTTCATGTCCCTTACCACTTCATCCAAACTACAATACTAAAGAAAACTACTTAGAAATATTTTCAATAACAAAATAACCCTTACCACTAGTTCCTTTACACAAAAGTTTCAAATATATCTACTATCAAATTCAAGGAAAAGCCTTCATATCCCCTACCACTTTATCCAACCTACAATACCAATCAAAAAATGTGAAAAAAAAACTATTTAGAAATATTTTCAATAACAAAATCAATGAGAGAAAAAGAAGAAAATAATAACTTCTTAAGCAAAAATCTCAAAAATTTCAAATATAGCTACTATCAAATTCAAGGAAAAGACTTAGTGTCCCTTACCACTTTATCCAACCTACAATACACCTTAATTGAGAGATGAAATCACTTGAAAAATAGAATTACCTAGAAATATTTTCAATAACAAATTCAATAAAAGAAAAGAAAAAAAAGAAAATAATAATTTCTTAAGCAAAAATAGCTTAATCTCTATTATGAAAACTAGTTGGGTCCTCGCCTTTATATAGCACTACAATAGATCCACACAATATGAAGAAAAATTAAAGAACTACCGCATGCAAATATAACACTATAATATATGTTCTGCATGGAAGTGTTGGAAATAAACAATAAAAATTTACATGAATACACTCAATATGTTTAAGTCAAAACAAAAATTTGTTAGATACTAAGATAGAAGTCACTAACAAAGTGCGTGCATTTTTTTTTTTTAAGGATATCAAGATTGTTTCTCTTGAAGTCTATAGTGCTCCATGTTATTTATATTGCAAGATTTTCAATTATAATTACAATAAAATTTAAGATATAAATGTTGTGTGCAATATCTCTCCCATCCCCATTCTCACCCTAAGTTTTGCATAATATCTTTGCCCACTGCCTCCACCACTCTCACCTCTACTTCTATATTTTTTTTTTTGCATAATATCTCACGACATGCCCCCACCCTCATAGGGTGGAGGTGGAGGGAGATATTATGCAAAATATATTATGTTTTGCATAATCTGGGGATGAGGGGAGATATTATGCAAACCTACATAATGTCTGCCCCCACCCTCAATTTTTTGCTTAATATCTCCCTTCACCCCCACATGTTTTACATAATATCTCCCCCCACTTTCATATTATGCAAAACATAATATGTTTTGCATAATATCTTTGGCCATCCTATGCAAAACATTAATATCTCATTGAAGACCCACTCCCACCTTATGTTTTGCACAATATCTCAGCGCACCCCACTCTCATATATTGTTTTGAATAATATATCCACCAACTCCCCTCTTATGAGGGTGGGGGTGGAAGGAGATAAGTTTTGCAAAATATCTCACCCCCACCCTCATACAATGTTTTTCATAATATCTCCCCCCACCTAGGCTTTATAATGTTTTGCATAATATCTCCCTTATAATGTTTTGCATAATACCTCAGCTCATCCCCACCCTTATAATGTTTTACATAATATCTTCACTCACCCCATGGGGAGATATTATGCAAAACATTATTATAGTGTTTTGCATAATATCTCCCCCAGCCCTCATTATACTATGCAAAACATTTTTATAATGTTTTGCATAATATCTTCTACCATCCCACCATTATTATAGTGTTTTGCATAATATCTCCCCCACCCTCATTATACTATGCAAAACATTTTTATAATGTTTTGCATAATATCTCCTACCACCCTACCCTCATTTTCCATAATATCTCTTCCCACCTCCACTCTCACCCTCGCCCTCATATAATGTTTTGCATAATGTAAATGAGATATTATGCAAAACATTATATGAGAATGAGAGTCTCACACTATAATGTTTTACAAAATATAAGAGATATTATGAAAAAAAATATAATGTTTTACAAAATATAAGAGATATTATGAAAAAAAAAAAAAAACATTATTGTGGGAGGAATATTATACCATATATATAAGTTGAACTTGGGTTGTGGGGGAGAGGTATTATGCAAATAATGTCTCCTCACTCCCATATAATGTAAATGAAAAATATATATATTCTTATTTAGAATAAAAATCTTATTTAGAGAAACATTCGAAGTCTGATTTCATAGCTTTGGGCTTGATAAGAATCTTATTTAGAGAAACGTTCGAAGTCTGATTTCATCTAAGCTTTCAAATAATCAAAGCCAATGTACTGCTCAATTTAACCGTTAATCGTGCTCTGAATTTACAGGTGACAAGTTTCAGGTGTGGAGGTGTGGTGGTGGGATGCACATTCGACCACAGGGTTGCAGATGCCTACTCGGCCAACATGTTCTTCACTGTATGGTCTGACATATCACGCAAAGTTCTTCCAGTACTCACTCCCACCTTCAGGCGCTCGCACTTGAACCCTCGACGTCCATATCATTACGCCCCTTCAATCGACGATCTATACGTAAAACTCTCCTCAATTTCAGTCCAAAACGATCAGACCTCCAGTGGAGAAAGCGAATCTCGGCCTCCTCCCCCTCCGCTGGCGAGCAAAATTTATTACCTGGAAGCACAGAAGATCGAGGAATTGCAGGTTCTGGCTAGCGGGAATGGCAAGAGCCGAAGCAAACTGGAGGTGTTCTGCTCATATCTCTGGCGGTTGGTTGCGGCCACTGTTGAGAACAAGACCAACTGTAAAATGGGAGTGGTGGTGGACGGCCGTTCTCCGCTACGCAAACGGGGTTTGCCGCCCAATTACTTTGGAAACGTGCTGTCCATTCCCTTCGCTGAGGCAGCGGCTGGGGAGCTGATGGAGGGTGAGTACTCCCAGAGTTGGGCAGCGGATTTGATCCATGGATGCATAGCAGAAGCAGCAAGCGAAGAGCATTTTCAGAGCTTGATCAATTGGGTGGAGGTGCAGAAGCCGAAGCCAGCTCTCGCTAGAATTTATTCAGGCAGTGGAGGAGAAAAGAACCCTGGGCCCTGTGTGGTGGTGTCCTCTGGACTGCGGTTCCCTCTATGTGACATAGATTTTGGTTGGGGGAAGGCTTGGTTTGCAAGTTACCATTTTCCATGGCGCGGCGAGGCCGGTTACGTGATGCCTTTGCCCAGCCCTGCTGGAGACGGGAGCTGGATCGTTTACATGCATCTCTCCAACCATCTTCTTGATGCCATTGAAAGAAACCCTGATTTCTTCTTGCTTCCCCTCAAACCAAACCTCCTAAAAGACCTCTAAAACCCTAAAACTTAACCTCCTAAAAGACCTCTAAAACCCTAAAACTTCATATGTAGGTGATAATATGAGTGTAGTTATATGTTCTGCATATTATTTCTAGCGAGCAATGGCAGGCTTGACAGCACTGAGCAAGCATTTTAAACCATGTCTCATCGAGCACGTGGTATTGGCTCTGTATTGAAAGCCAGTCTAATAATGTATACGCCTTTTCTTTCTTATTTGCAGTAAATCTGTATGGTTTTCGGCTTACACTTTTAGCAAAAACCATTACGGTATATGTTGGTCATACCAACTCCTCGGATTCCAACTCCTCGGATTCCACTTTTAGCAAAAACCATTACGGTATATGATGGTCACACCAACCCTGCATAAGCAGAGAATTACAACCAATGAAAAAAACGTCACTTTAGGTCATGTATTTCGAATTCAAACTCTGCACATGGGCATTGGCGTCTAACCTAATTACTCCAATAATCCAATTGTTCAATATCATGCATATTTAGAAAATAAAAAATAAAAAAATTCAAAAAACATTATTAAAAAAAAAATTGTTTTGCATTTCATTGTTATATATATATATATATATATATATATATATATTAATTAATTAATTAATTAATGTGGATATAAAAAATGTTTTTTTAAATGTATATGTAAACTCCATATTAAACATTGAAAGAATTACACATTTTCCACATATTAAATGTAAAAAACATTTATCTTCAAAATAAGAATTATATATATATATATATATGGAGATAAGTGTTTTTAACATTAGATATATAAATAAATATTTCAATATCCACATTAGATATTGAAATATTCATTTATGGTAAGCATCAAAATATGTTTTTGTTATTATTATTTTTTTAAATGTTACTTTCCAATTCCATCTTGAGCATTTAAGGAATTACACATATCTCTCTCATAGTAGAGTATATAAAGCATATTTGGATGCAAAAAAAATAATATTAGATATATTAATTAGTATATATTTCTCACAATAAGATTCACATAATTATATAAATTATTTTGGCTTATAATGGTATAAAACTTGATTTTTAATGCACTAAAGTATATGGTCTACATGTCCATAAGATGCCCAACCCCATAAGTGCCTTTTAAGGGATGAGGTATTAAAATTCTGTTTTTCCTCAACTATCTCAAAGCCTCTTCTTAAGGGCACCATCGTTTCCGCTCGTCAAGAGCTTTCCAATGACTATCACCATGCTCAAATCCGAGCTATGGATCAAAATTTATGGCCTTCTGAAGTTCTTAGGCCTTCATTGGATATCAACCATTTTATTGCCACGTGGCACCCACTTGGTTCCACGTCACCTGTGTCCATTCGACATGGCACAGACTTGTCATAACATGTCACCTTCGAGTGGTAAAGTATTTGTTATTGTGGCACTTGCCACCGACCCACTAGGACCCTTGGTTCTCTTGCTCTCGACACACCCTAACATGCTCGACCATTGATATTCCAGTAACTAGCCCATTGGCCCACTAGGCTCTCGACATTTTGGCCCTCATCCCACCGGGATCTCGACATATCGACCCTCGACCTTCCCTACTTGGCCTTGTTTAACATGTAGACGGTACCTGACATTCTGGGAACTCGACCACCAGGAATAGACCTACAGGCTCTGTGAGACATCGACATATTGACACCTAGAACAAGCCAATTTGTATTCCCACCTCTAACGCCTGGTCTAGTATCCGAGATGGCATCCACGAAACGTGTCCTTTCCACAACCTTCCACCCGGCGTGACACATGGCCCTATCAGCGCCTGCCATCTGGAGTGACACTTGGCCCTGTCAATTCCTGCCACCTGGCTTGACACGTGGCACTCATAACTGATCACTGACCATTGTGTCAAAAATCCAAATCATCTTGACATGTGGTGTGATCACCACTCGACACATGGACCTCTTCACTGCATGACATGTGGACTAACATGGCTATACATGTCATGACAGAGCACAAGGGTTCACCCAGTCATGTGATGACACTTGTCCACTTCCTATAGGTTGGATTACGACATTTAACATCATCGACATGAGCTCTTCCCCGCATACGAGTCGCAAGGGAAACTTGAATCTTCCATTGGATCTTGGTCCCATCGATGTATCTAGCCACTACACCACCGACCCCTCAGACATTCACACCAACTACTCACCCTCTGGTCTCCAGATCTCCGGTACCTGGAACTATGCCCCCCTCCCCCCCCCAAATTGGGTATCGGTGCATCGGGGGGTTTCCAAAAGAGAACTAACTTAGAAGTCTTCTGGGATTCTGGTACTCTGATACCCCTGCGTGGTTTCCCTCTTGAGATTACTATGAGGTCAATGACCCTGATTACTTGGCCTGTAGATCTAACAGTCAAGGGTTAATGCCCTAATATCGGTCCTTTGAACCTAATTGGGCCCACACTTGACAGGTAGTCTTGACGTAGCATGCTCTTGACATGACACGTCAAACATAAGTTGACCAGGATGTTACGCTTTCAACACATGTTTGATGGAATGTTACTACACGTGGCATGACACATGTCTGCTGACATAATTACGTCTTCCAATCTGGTGTGGATCTCCATGCAGTAATTATGGATTCACTCAACACGTGGCACCTCCCATGTCATGACACATGGACCGACTACTTTGCACCACGTGGACAAACCACTACACGACACGTTGAAATCTCAAGCAATGATAACATCTTTACCCTATCTCTCTCTTCAGTTATAAGCGATAAGGGTATGGAACCTCACATGGGAACTTTGCCAACCGAGTATCGAGTCACCGGGCTCCTTTTGGAAATCCTCGTCCAACCCTTGCATTTCCTCAATGATGATATCCTTGGTGTCGGTCCACCAGTGTACAGGGAGGTCATCCCACCGGGGTATCGGACCATGGGATACCATCCTTCCCAACACTCCCTTATAGACATAAACCCATGGTAGTTCGAAGTCTGCTTAACTCCTTATGGTCAAAATCAATAGTGGGAGGTTGTCCATCCCCTAATCTAATGGTTGAATATTAAGGGCGTCCATCCAAATATCTCTCTCCTACCAGAGGTCCCACCAGACTCGTAACCAACCATGATATGACACATGTCATCCTTCGAAACAAATTGATTGTTGCATTAGTGGCCACACATGCATCCTTGTCACACTGACATTGCTCACATGAGATGTAAACTCCTCGACTCGTAAGGTTTTCTAAGAAGAAAAGGAAAGTGGAATCCTTCCCCACGAGGATGTCAAGCCACCAGGGTGTTGGCCCTGGAGGTTCCTTATGAAATCCATGCAGATAATTCACAAGAGTACAATACCTGAAACTTTGAGCCCACGATTTAAGCGCATGGTCTTGTGAAGGGTTATCACCCAGGCCTTAACACTTGGGTATTAAGCACTTAGGTGACTAAGTGCCTAGTTATAGTTCTTGATTCTATATGGTGAAAAAGGTTTAGCTCTAGGGATAATAAATACAACGGAACAAACCTAATTAACAAGTATTTATGGGTGTGAACCCCCTCCCGAGATTTGTTAAAATATCTACAGTCAAGATCTTCCGGACTTCAGATCCGGTGGTAGTTGTACCTCGCCAGTTTTTGTTTGAGGAACACAATAATTTTGGGGTTTGTTGGTTTAATCCTTAGTAGTCCCATGACCTGGCTCAGAGTTTGTAGATCCTTAGATTTCAATAAACAGGGGTGACATAGGGTCATTGGCCATCTCTGGCCTCTCACACCCAACATTATAGCATTTCTTTTGATAGGGAAGGAAATGTTTTCCCCCATCATTCTTTCATTTATCTCAGAACAATACAAAACACCCATATTCAGTTTTGCAAGGTATACACCATCCTCACAACTCCACAATCATTCAATTACAGGGGTTTTCCAATCAAACAAGTATCAACACATAAAAGTAACCATGCACTTTTATAGGAAAAATTATAGGTATCCAACCTTTCCTTTTATTTCCATTACGTGGAGGATAAGATATACTTATATATTTTTAATCTATATCTCACCAAATAACTATGGGGAGATTCCTTTCCACCCAACCATAGGCTCAGAAGTAGGAAACCTCTATAGTATGGCCACCTCGGTGCTCTATTGTACCTTTGGCTGGAAACTTTTGTTTTCCCAACCATATTTCTAATACCTATATTCATGGGGGTGGTTGGTTGCTCAACCATTGGTCCTCCCTCATTAACTGATTTTTTCTTGGAATCAAATTTAAGGAAATAACTAAATATTAAAAAAAAAATACTTTTAGCTTAGTAGATCCTCCTCTCATTCCTCTAATGGTATCATGACCAATACTTTTAAGGCTTCACCCCCACAGTTCGTCGATTGACATTCTTAATCAAAATAAATACAATTACAATCTTTATAATCCATGCCCCGGAAAATCAACAACATGATTAACTTCATATAATTAAGGTTTTAGAAAGGGGTATTACAATCCCTTCCCCCTTAAAAGGAACACCATCCTCGATGTTCTTCTTAGAAATACCTTCCATGCCTTTATATTTAAGTTAATTCAAGAATTACTTCGTCTTCCTGGTCTGGTCCTTCCTAAGACTCTTGTCATTAGCACATGCCTACAACCATTCCAAACAACAAGCATATTAATCATAATTTCATGCAAAACCATTTTATCGTTGTTCATAATTCAAGAGGAAATATTTACATATCAACATAAAACTTATATATGCAGTTTGCGGATTTGCGTCCATATGGTTGTCACATTGACTTGAATCATTTTTTTCCTCGACATACCCACTGTGTTCATGATCCCATTCAAAAGTTTGCAAGAGTTATCAAATTCTCCTCTTCCTTGTGGTCACTCACCCACCAGACTCAGGATCAAGCATCCCCTTCTTTGCTACATAGTCCCTCGGGTGATCCATCTTTCCTTCCAAGGACATCTCGCACAAGAAGATGTTCAAAGACTTCACCGAGTCTTACATCCAAGGCATCCCTCAGACTTGCTCTATTGATGCATCTCTCTGTCTCATGTTACCACAACATGACATTCTCTTGGGTGATCATGGCATATCACATGGTTCTCATGTCACAATAGTATCCTTTTTCCATTCTTTCCATCTTGATAGCCTTCGTCTGTCCCTCCATGACATATCTATAATATCACCTATATCATATGCATATAGTGAATTCGTGAGATACCATCATCGATTTCAATCAAGAATTTCTTTGAAATTTGTTATCCACATATTTTTTACATTTATTTTGTCAATTTTCATATATGTTCCATTTAGGAGATTTTGCAAGCTCAAGACTTCTTTCTCTTGGCAGTTTGGGTCTTTTATAACCAACATGCATTGCTATTCCTTATGGACTTACATTTCTTCCATATCCAAGACCCTTGTTCCTGCAGTTCATTCTTCACACAACAAAACAAATTGTTAGTTCCTCATGCACATACATTTTCATTGAACACTTACAGTGGCTTCCAGACAATTTCAAAATTTGTGCATACTAAAGATTACATTATATTCATCTATTCAAGGATATAAGATAAAAGGAAATATCATTCCTTACACATGCTTCATTTCATCATCCAATCCTTTCAAAATGTAATCAATTCAACAAATGAATTTAATCAATGTGTCAATGTCCATGGCCACATTTACACACAATACACCCTTGCATTGATTTCATATTATTACTTTTCATGTTATGAATTCTTGTTGATTTTTCATAAGCTAGGTTAAGAATGTATTTCATTTAATTTCATCATGTCTTAACCATAAACAAGAATGTTGCAACAACCAATATCACAAGAAGTAACACCATGCACAAGAACACAAGATATATCTTGGGAAACCCTTCTCAAACAAGGGAGAAAAACCCAGCCAAATCCTTTGCTATATTCTTCAAGAGAAATACCTTTCACCACCAAGAATGACTGATCACACAAGAGGGTGCTTAAGCCCTAGAACACTAGCACCCAAGAGAGGTGCACACCTTTTCCAAAGAGAAGTAATTGCTGAAATTTCCAAAACACCTAAGTGTGTGTGTCTACAATGAAAGATTTACATTTACTTATATGAGACTTGTCCTATCAAATGAACTGTCTATTGGCACAATAGGGCCGACCTCACTTAGATATATTAGTTATTCATTATTATAATAATTAATATTAATATTACTATTAATTATCTTTTACTTTTTTTTTAATCTTTAGACACAATAAGGTAGGGCCGACATGTACCCTTTACACAATAACTAGGGTTACAGGTAGGTCTGACTCTTGAACAATATATATAAAAGGATCAGATACACCCACTAGTGCTCATCCACTAGGGGCACATCCATAGGGATTCCATGGACCTGATTCACTGCATTACATAGATGAACCAGATCTTCACCATTCACCTGTGCTCGTCCACAGGCACGTCCACTCTACATATTTTCTTTCCTATTGCCACCAACAGGAGGATCATCTGGAGTATTCTCGTTAACTCTGTTGTTTCTCAGAGGAGACCATCACATCATATTCATTTATGTTCACATGATGATGTGCCCAACACTTTTGGGATTTCCCACATTCACCTTGTGCTTAGCCACAGGCACGTCCTAACTCAACAGATCGCTTTTACATCGGATAATCATATGGATTTATTCTCACTCACTTCATGGAGGAGGCCATACCTACATTCCTGACTCTATCCCAGGAAGGAACCATGAACCCTTCATAGGGGCTTTCTCTCAGGTTTGTAAGATGAGAGAAAGACTTCACATAGCTGCTATGTTCCACATCTCACAGGTTTGTAAGCTAGAGGATGTCTCCTATAGCTGCATTCATCAACACTACCTCTCAGCTAGGGAGACATTCTTCATCAATCCAAGTCTCATATCGATGCACTCTGATCTTTTTTTTTTGGCTAAGGTCATCCATACTCCCTCTTAACTTGGAAGGAGTTTTTCACCAAGTAAATGTTTGGTGTAATTGTTTGCAATTTTCTCAGGTGTAGAAAGGTACTACAAGTATACAATTTTCTTCTGCATCATATCTATGATATAAGAAAATTTTATCTCTCTGTGTGTCAATCCATTAGGAAGCACTTGGTTCTTTAAGGAGCTTTATATATGGCTCTCTGTCATCAACATAGGATCCATCTCATGGTCAAGTAAATCTGTTGGAAGTATGTGGAGCCACATTGCCTCACACACTTACTGCTATATATACTCTATCTCTGGTGCACTTAAGGCTACAGAGTTATGTTTCCTACTACAATAGGAAACCATGGAAGAATTCAAGGTAAAAAATCAACCGGATGTGCTTTTCTGGTTCACTGAATATTTTATCGGTCATATGTCATACTTCTTATCTCAAGAAGTAGTGAATCATACTCAGATTCTTCATCTTGAATTCAGAAATCAAGGATTACTTGTAACAACAACACTTTATGAATAGGTCATCAGGACCAGGATTTCGTCACCAATACTGTAATGATATAAGTTTGTATCATCAACACTCTTGTTTGAAATCCAGACTTATCAAGAATCCATTTATCTGATATAGATTCCAACTCATGGATGGAAGTGTATCTAGTTCACTAGATTAGGTGTTTCATCATAGACAACTCCCTCTGTTTGAGATAAACCTCTGGCTATAGATATCATTTTGTATTAACTTGATACTTTCATTAGCTGCATGCTTTACCACAAGTTTCTCTTTCTGGTCCTTGAATAATTTTATGCACCATCCTATTAAAGTATACTGGTACTCTTCTGTTATGGCATTTGGCCATACTGGTTCTCTTGTTTCTTTTCTAAGACATAAAGTCTTATCATCAATGAAGTGTCTCATGGTTGGAGGATAGCTTTGAAAAACTCTTTTCCATTCTTGGAAGGTGCCTTGAGAATCTTGTATGCTTTTCTTCCTCTTGCATAGTGAGTCTAGGTAGGCATTTGATGCCTTGCTGCAATATCACTAAGCATATCAGTTGGAGCAACTGGATCAACATGAATAATTTCTTTCTCCCTTTGGATTGTTGCAGGGGGAGAAGGTATAGTCTTACTGTCAATATCCATCTGAGATTCTTTGGATCTTTGAAAGACTATCTCTTCTTCAAGGACAACATTTCTACTTGTCTCAATCTATCTCTGACCAGGGATGTCGATATGGAATTTCTTTTAAGATTCATTGTATCCTTTCTTTATAAAGGATCTATCTTGGAATTCTTCTCTTTGGGTACTTGAAGATACACTGGGCACCCAAATAACCTGAAGTGTTCAATCTTATGCTTCACTCTGGTGAAGGATTCTATTATGGTGAAGACTCTTGTTCTGAACATATACTGCGCCATGCATGTTTCTACCCATGAAATCATAGAAATATTCTGATCATGCGTTATTGCATTGATTGTCTCAAGGATGGCTCTATTCTTCCTCTTTCTCAAATAGTTTTGACTCCCTCTGAGTTAGTGTGACTCCCTCTGAAGGATAAGAATCTTCCTTTGTTCTTGACCTGTCTAGAACACGAAAACAAAAGGAACCAAAACAAGAATATCTCCTAAAGGAGAATAATGAGTACATCTCTAGAATCAAAACAATTTTAAGGATTGTTATCACAGCTACAACACCTATTTGTAATGTAGCAAACTTTAGAATATAAGTTAGAGGAATGCCAATTACAACAATCAAACCTGGAGTCTTCACTTCCAGTGTGTTTCTTTTCTTCCAAGTCTCCTTCACTTAAGATAACAAGTTCTTTCTTCAACCTGTCTTTTGTAATAGGACAATAACCTATGTTGACAGAAGGTTGGGTTAGAGAACAAACACTATGATCTCAACTTTAATCCATCTAATATCTTCACTTTAATTTTGACCAAAGGTTAGTATGATGGTCATAGCTTCAACATGCAACCTAGATCAAATAAATGTCATAAAAAATAGATTCATGTCATAATAATCAAACCTGGGTTAAATTATTCTTCTCAATGTGTTGGATCTTGAGATCCTTCTGGATTTATGACAAGAGATCCCTTCTCTTGCAAATACCCTTTAAATCTTAACAATTTAAACATATGTGAGTACATACCTTTGATAGAATTTGTAGGTAGTGGCACCATCTGGTATCAACGGTAATATTTACCAAATTCTTAAAATACTTCAAGGGTGATTGCAACTGGTACAACAACTAATACTGCAACTGAGGGTTTTATGAGGAAACCCTAATTTTTCAAACTTCAAATTTTAAAATTCTGATCCAGGGGATAGATGCCCTGGGCTGAGGCGAGTAACCTGGAGCAGTCAGATTTCTGAAAATCCAAAATTTACCCCCTCAAACTTGACCAGCAGATTTCTGGACTAGTGCCTCTAGTTTTCTGGTACTTCTAGTACTTTGTGAAAACTAGGGTTTCACTTTCCGGGAGATCTACCCACTGAAAAGGTGCATTGAAGGTGCCAAATAGTTCCTTGGGTTAGGGCACACTTTTCTATATGGTTTTGAGGATGAAAATATTCTTCAATAAAACCCTAATTTTCATGTACGACAACTTTGACATTTTCCCTTTTTCTTGTGAAGAGTGCTTGTGTAATGGGTTCTTTCAAGATCTATGCTCTGATACCAAGTTGATTTTTCATAAGCTAGGTTAATCATGTCGTTCATTTAATTTCATCATGTCTTAACCATAAAAAAGAATGTTGCAACAACCAAGATCACAAGAAGAAACACCATGCACAAGAACACAAGATATATCCTGGGAAACACTTCTCAAACAAGGGAGAAAAACCCAGCCAAATCCTTTGCTATATTCTTCAAGAGAAAGACCTTTCACCACCAAGAATGAATTAGCACACAAAAGTGTTCTTAAGCCCTAAAACACTAGCGCCCAAGAGAGGTGGGCATCTTTTCCAAAGAGAAGTACTTGCTAGAATTTTCAAAACACCTGAGTGTGTGTGTGTCTACAATGAAGGATTTACTTTTAATTATATGAGACTTGTACTATCAAATGAAGTGTCTATTGGCACAATAGGCCCGACCTCACTTAGATATATTAATTATTCATTATTATAATAATTACTATTACTATTAATTATCTTTTACATTTTTTTATCTTTAGACACAATAAGGTAGGGTCGACCCGTGCCCTTTACACAATAACTAGGGTTACAGGTAGGCATGACTCTTGAAAAATATATAGCAAAGGATCAGATACACCCACTAGTGCTCATCCACTAGGGGCACATCCATAGGGATGCCATGGACCTGATTCACTGCATTACACAGATGATCCAGGTCTTCACACGTTCACCTGTGCTTGTCCACAGGCACGTCCACTCTACAGATCTGCTTTCACAGTGCCACCAATAGGAGGACCATCTGGAGTCTTCTTGTCAAATCTACTGCTACTCAGAGGAGGCCATCACATCATCTGCATTTATGTTCACATGATGATGTGCCCAACACTTTTGGGATTTCCCACGTTCACCTTGTGCTAAGCCACAAGCATGTCCTAACTCAACATATCACTTTTACATCGAATAATCATATGGAGTTATTCTCACTCGCGTCATGGAGGATGCCATCTCTATGTTCTTGACTTTGGCCCAGGAAGGAACCACGAACCCTTCATAGGGGCTTTCTCTCAGGTTTGTAAACTGAGAGGAATACTTCACATAGTTTCTATGTTCCACATCTCATAGGTTTGTAAGCTGGAGGATGTCTCCCATAACTGCATTCATCAACAATTCTTTCCATGGTTTGTTAGAATTCAACCAACTTCTCACCACATAGATTATCTATCCATATTCATTATAACAGTAAGATGGTTTTCTCCCTCTTTAAGTTGATTTTGACTTCAAATCATCCTTCATTATGCAACATTAAAATTTTATATGAATGCATTCAATCCTTCTTTCTTTATATGTAACCAAGGTGTCAACAATCATGGCCACCCAACTCCTCCTTTTAACATTGTCACAATTAATTTGGAATATTGGAAGGTCTTCCTTCCATATTGGGCAACTCAATACCTTCCCAATCATGCAAACATGCATTTCATCAGTGCATTTAATTTAATGTGTTTCTTATGAGAACTTTTGTTCTCAATCATTCATGATTTATCAATGTACTCCTGACATATCCATCCATAATTTCTTGCAAGGATTTCAATCATCCTTTATTGCCAGAGGTTCCTCCCTCTATCCTTCAGGTTAAATTTTTTCTAAATTCATACCCTCCCTGGGTATCAATGGAATTCAACCAGGTTGTTCGTGCAACCCCATGCTCTAAATTTGTTGGCCTACGAAATCTGTTCAAAGGCATATAACTATGAAAAACCAATTTTTCAAAAAAGTTTAATGGAAAAGGGTGTTCCCCTTTTCTCTAAATTATTTTTGTACTCTGCCCCTTTGGGGGACTTGGCTTCTCCCTTTCCTTGATTAGTTCTCCGTGAATATTGTATTGGCGTGTCCTCATTCAAAGAGATCTCCTCCCTTGAACAAAATCTGCATACTAACACATCAAATTTATCCTACAACTCCAAATTCAATACAATACATCCATGTTCATTTACCTTGAATTGAAATCAAAATGGTTGCCATTCCTTTGCACATGCATTATTTTAAAATGTAATACAAGATTCTTATATATTTAAGCTTTGTAGACCATTGTTTAGTTTTCTAGCAGTTAATTAATTATTTGGCTTTGTTCTCCTGAAAGATATCTTTGCACAGTTCCTCCATATGGGACATCTTCAACATGCAACTCTCTCTTGTTGCATATTCATTAGAATCCAAGTTGTCTTAAATCCTGGTTCAATCTCAGCTTCATCATTTCAAAGTTTTACCCAATATTTCATAAGGAATATAAGAATGCATACATTTATATTCATACATTCAAACAAGCACATCATTTCGTGGTTCCTTCATATACTTAGTCACATGCACCAGCATGTTATGTGTGTCCATCATTGGCATACTCTACCATTCACATGCATAATTATTAAAATAATCTCACTCATAATTGTTCTCAGTCATTTGCATATAGGTTTAAAAGGTATATTCATTTTTCCTTTTATCAAAATAACATAGGTTTAAAAGGTATATTCATTTTTCCTTTTATCAAAATAACATAGCACTCTTGTTCATTTCTCTTTCAACATTTTCTATTGGTTCTTTCTAAATACTGGTATCCTATCCTTCAAGTTAGCAATTAAACAAAATGACAGGACCCTTATTAGTAAGGTTAGTTATGCATCCATATCAATATTCAAACCTGGCAAGTGTTAATCTTGCCTCACAAGTCCATTTATGCATACATTCATACCAGGCAGTCTTATCATACACTCATTCCAAGCATTCAAGCATATGTATCGAAGTGTTTCAGCATGCAAGTCCATTGCTTTCACCTTTTCCATGTCATTCATACACATGCCATTTTAAGTTAATCACAATCTTTCTAAGGAGGGATTAAAGTCACTCTTCTAACAAATCTCACCGGTACAGTCATAAACCTACTTCCCTCTTCAAGTGGAAAGAATCAATAAGAGATCCCTCTTGCATACTTCCTACAAAACATTCCACACATCATCATTTTCTAATAGGTGATTACAACATTACTCATTGTAGCAAGATACTAGTTCATGTATCCTTTCATGCTCCAAGTCACCTTTGGTAAACAAAATTTTACCAGGGAAATTATTTCCTAAATACCCTCCCACTGTTACTTGAGTATAATTGACCCTATCTATATGGCCACCCATCCTTCTCTAGGTGTCATGTTATCTAGTGGTCTCATAGGAATGCCCAAGCACTCCCTTTTACTAGATTTTGGATCAACAATTTTACTAATCCTTTGTCTTATCTTCATAAGGCTATAACCAATAATATCATCAACATTCTTATTCATACTATTAACCTTTCTTCTATTATCAGATCATCGTTGTCCAAAATGATTCACGACAACCCTATAGCTCACAACTAGTAACAGACTATTGCAGGTCTATAAGAATGATATATTCATGCTCATTCGTGACCATATGCATTGCAACATATAGTTTTGCACCAATTGTTTTACCCATGCATATAGTGCACACGTATTGCAGTTGTCTTCCTTTTTCATTCACATGCATAGACATGCCTTCAGGTTAATAGGCTTATACATTTGTACAACCATAAGCTCGTAAACTAGATCATATGTTCATGTCATTTTACCTCTTGTATGAGGGATATCAACACTCCAAAGGACTCCTTTTTATATTTCTCAATATATTATCCCTTCTATAGGTTTCAATCATTACACGTCAAGTAATCTATCCTTACATTTTTTCCCATCAGTCCTCTAAACATGAGGAATTATGCATACATGGCTTAGCTTTTACTTATCCCACAATCATAATTGGCAGGGTTCTAATAGTCCATTCTTATAAAAAGTATTACACCCACCAGTTCATTATTTTCTAAAATTAAGTATCCCTTAATAGTATTCAACCATTTAAATCCAGGGCTTACCATTATTTCCCACCAACATATTCCCACTCCTATAGGAGTAGTTTTCATTCTTAACAAGGCAACAACATAGTTCTTAGGTTGCATATCATCATGTAAATTTTCTGATGTAAGAAAGTTTTAAACAAAAGTTCAATTATACATTCCTTCTCCTCAAGGAGTTAATGTAGACAATGCACAAACTTTTAAAGGAAGAAACACATTTCAACAGACTCATCCTAAAGCAAGAAACAACTTTTTTCAAGCATGGCCTTAAAACATAAAATAGTTGCTTAGAAAAACCTTAAAATCAACACCTAAATAAAAACGTGATGCTACCTAAAGAAAAATGTTGTTTCTAAACGTTAAAATTGCAGCTAATTACGACCTAATTGAAACTGTGGCCTTGACAACAAATCCCTACACAAATAAAAAAACTCAAAATTGGATCTTAAATGGTCACTTGAAAATTTATTTACTAACTTTTTTTTTTCTTAAATTTATACTAAAAAATAAATAAAGAGAAAAGAGAAAATATTCACAAATATATATATATATATATATATATATATATATATATATATATATATATATATATATATATATATTATGTTGCATTAGTTTTTGGGACAGGGGAATGGCAGGGACGGGGGGAATAAAATACATCCCCTTCAATAGGTTTTGCAGATTTTTATGGTTGTGTTGAAAAAAACTATAAAACACTTTGGTTATGTAAAGAGATTAGATTCATATTTCAGATTAAGAAGGTGATTGAATAAGAATTTATTCAAACATTTAGTACCAATCGAAGTCACTATTATCTTATTGTTTTCACAATGCTTGAGGTTGGGATGGTGTAAGCACTATAATTGAATGACCCCTGGAAACCCATGTACAACATGTAAAATCTAAGATGACCAGAAAAATGAGAAGAACAAGAGAAATAACCACAAGGATCATCCCTTTGAAATGTTTCATTTCTCTTTTTTTTGACATGGAAGTTTTGCATGTTGTAACCTTGCTGCTGAAAATACAATAAATCACCAAAAATCCATCAAAAAATCCATGTTTTGAGCTGCAACGTTTACAACAGATTTAGATCCAATGCAATACTAAAATAATAGATGGGAAAAATGATCTTATTGTCCAATCATCAAATTCCATGATTGTCAAGACTGAAGATATATGCTCGGAATATCCCCAAAATCTGCCCAAAAATCCCTGAAATCTGCCCAGAACATGCTCGAAATCTATTTAGAACATCCTTGAAATCTGTCTGGAACATCATGGGGATGACCAACAAGTCCCCGAGCCCCCAATGGAGTCCCCAACAATTTGGGTAAGTTTCCTAAGGATCCCCAAGTCCCCGAAACACAGGGACGGCGGGTACGCGAGTTTTTTTGGGGGGACGAGTCCCTATGCAACATAGTTATATATATATTTTTTAATGAAGACAAAAACACATTTAAAAAAATATATTCAAAACCCAAATTTAAAAATAAAAAAAAAAACCAACAACAAAACTTAACAAAATGGTGAAAAACAAAGAAAAACTAAAAAGAAATGAAAGAAAATTAAAATTTATCTAGAAAACAATAATTTTAAAAACATATATATGTTTTTTTATTAAAAAGAAGAACAAAAAATCCCTTCAAACTTAGAAAAAAGGAAAATAATAATAAAATAAAATAAAGTTAAAAAACTTTAAAAAGAAACAAAATTTAATAAAATATTAAAAAAAAACATCTAAAATAAAAAAATATTTGACAAAAATAAGTTAAAACACTTAAAAAAAAAAATTAAACAAAATTAAATTCATAAGTATCTAAAAAAATCAAATATATGTGTGTGTGTGTGTGTGTTCTATATATAAAACATATAACATTGCATCAACTTCTTTGTGGGGTTAGTCCAGATTTGGTGGGCACCCACAGAACTTGAGCTAGGCCCGTGGGAGGACTGGCACGATGTCCAACATCGCGCAAGGCCCCCCTGCAAGCCTGGCCCAAGTCTGTTGCGCAATGAAACATATATACAAAACATATATATATATATATATATATATATATATATATATATATATATATATATATATATAA
>ML784670.1:491232-586060 GCA_009831015.1 Picea engelmannii
GTGTGTGTGTGTGTGTGTGTGTGTGTTAGATCTCATTTTCAAAATATTTATTACACTACCAACCTTCCTAACCTCTTAACTCAACAAAATTATGATGATCTTGGAAAGATTCTCTTAATGCTTTTCGATCACAGAAACAAAATTCTAAAGAATCACAAGTAATCACTTACTCTCTTAAGGTCCGATAGACCAATTCGATCTTAGTGGACATTCATTCATTTATTCATTCATCGTCATCATCATAATCTTCATCATTATCATCATCATCATCATCTTATATATATATATATATGTGTGTGTGTGTGTGTGTGTGTGTGTTTTATAAATATTAATATTTTATCTATTAATGCCCCCCTCCACCCTCATAATATAATACACATACTATGTGTGTTATAATATAACACCCATACTATGTGTGTTATAATCTCAACACTTACAAACTCTCAAATATATTTATCACAAATTCATTTCGGTCCTATAGTATGTGTGTTATAATATAACACACATACTATGTGTGTTATATTATAACACATAGTATATGTTTTATATGTTTATAAAATATATATGTTTTATATAAATTTGAATTTTTTTAGATATTTATGAAATTGTTTTTGTTTAAATTTTACTTTTTAAGTTTTTTTATTTAAATTTAATTTTTCTTTTGTTGTAATTTTAAGGTGTTTTAACTTATTTTTGTTAATTTTTTTTTAAATTTTATATTAAAATTTTTATTTTAGGTTTTTTAATTTGGGGTTTTTTTATATATGTTTTTAAATTTTTTGGGTTTTTTCTACCTTTTTAAAGTGTTTTGGGCTATAATTTTTTTTACCCTTTTTTTGTTTCTCATTTTCTCTTCTTTTTTTTTAAGTAAAAAAGGTGAGGATCCTATTGTATTGGCTTTTCAGGCTTACACATATGTCTGGACTGCAAATTGTCCCACCAGAAAACTGGAAACCAGGACAGTCGACCTCTTATGCATCTTGTATCAAAAAATGGGCTGTCATATGTCCTGCCCGAAGGAAACCAGGACATACGACAGCCATTAGCCTGAGAATGTTGCCTTGGCTTTCTACTTACAACAAAGTGAAATTTTGATAGAGCTAGAGCTCTAGTTCTAACCAAAACAAAACCTTTAACCAGAAACAATAGCTAAAGAAATTACTCGATGGTTTTAGCCTCTTCTCCCTATTTTCCTTCTCTGACTAGCAGCGTGAAGGGTTGTGCACACGTTGGGCATCGTCGTCTTGGTGGCATGTTGGAGTAGGCATCATACAACATGTCTATGCGCCGGTTGATCTAGATGGCACAATGGATTTCGTCTTCCACCAGGCTTCTCGTTTCAAATATCAGCTCCAGGTGTTCTGGGTGGAGGAAGGGCGGTTGGACACACCATACTTCCTGCATGATGGATAGGGGACGTGGCATAAGAGTCATGCGACCCTCCCTCACCCAACTATCCTCCGACAGTGCTTCTCTTGGGTTGATGGCCTCCTCCTCTTCTAGCTTGTGCCTTCCTTCCGGTCCTCTTTGCGCACTCAGGTGGCCTGCGTCCATGAAAACTTCACTTGTTCCCGAAGTCACCTTCGCGTCCACAACTTCCAAGATTTCTTCTTCGACATAGCAAGTAATGGGTTCCTCTGTTTGGTCATCCTTATTATGGATATGCGGTGTCCCTGTGACCATTAGCTCAGCTTCCCCCAGAAAGCAGGTTGGCGGATTCCAATTGTCGGGAACAGTAAAGAGGAGATGTTTCGGAGGAGCTTGGATGGGTTCTTCTGAAAAAATCTCCTCCACATAGGCCATGGGAGGCATTATGGGATTCCTGGTTTTGTGGACTAGCTGGGTCCAAGCCATGGACAACGCTCGTTCAAATTTATGTTGTCTCCTTTGGCGAGCATCGAAAGCATACCAAGTTGCACCTCTGCGAGGCTTGCCTCTCTCCCTTGGCATGTGTAAGAGCCAAACAATGACCATAACATCAATGAGGTTTCTACCTCTGCACCAACACTCAAAATATCTGCCTTCGGCTGGTCGAACTCGAAATGAATTGTCTCTTGTCTAAAACCGTTGATAAACATGAGGGTGATCATGACAGGATCGACCATTAAGTCTATCCTCCTAGTGCCCTGTGCGTTTGTCCTCTTCACTCGCGTGAGAGGGCTCATCCCATGGGCCTGGTTGTGCGAGCTTTCTCCCATCTTAATGGTGAGGAGATGGGAGTCAGTGGTCTATATTTAAGGCCTAGCCTGGCTCCAAACCGCGTGGCTTGGCTGCGTTACGTGGCACCCCATCCGGGTTTTTTCTCATTTTCTCTTACTATATATATATATATATATATATATATATATATATATATATATATATAATTTTATGTTTTTTTTGTCTTTTTTAGTTTTTTAGGTTTTTCTTCAATGTTTTTTTTTAATATAAATTTGTTTTTAAAATGTTTTTATTTTTAAATTTCAATTCTTTTCATTTTTTATTTTTTTTAGTTTTTAATTGATCCAAAAAAATTATATATTTTTTAGCTAAATATTTAAAAATAGTGTTATTTAACCACAATTATTTTCTATGTATTGAAGCAAAGGTAAAAAAATGTGCTAAAAATGATATTTTCCACTATATTTAAAAAGTATGGAACCATAACTTAATTAAGGACACATAATTATATGAAAGATCTTAATTTAAAAAAAAATGGTGTACACCATTTTTAATATTGGATGGAGCATGGAAATATGATTAAAAACATCATTGAATAAAAAAAAATAGAAAAGTTTGAAAACAGATGAAGAAAAAAAATTGAATAATTTGAAAATAAATGAAAAAACAAGCATTTAAAAAAAAGTGGAATATTTATGTATCAGAAAATTTAAAATATCAAAAAATCACCTAAAAGTGGAGGGGGGTGCTACCCGTAGCACCATTTTTAAAAGCGGGGTAAAAAACTTGACCCACCAAAAACCGAGAACTCTGTAGAGTTCTCGTTAAGTTGGTAGCTATGTTTATGTTATTGATGTATAACATTGAAAAGTATTATGATGAAGTTTAATGAGTGTGCAGGAAATGTGACATGATGAGGATGTTGATGGCATTGACATACTTCCTTGGACTTCGGATTGAGTCAAAGTGTGGACTAATTAGTTTGGTTATGAATATTTGATTTATTACGCATGTATTATATGATGATTTCAGTTATGGATTTCATGTATATGAGTTATTAATATTATCTTTGTCAGTAGATGCAGGCATGATGATGCGTGCTAATTTAACTCACATATGGAGTAAAGGGGTTATACACAAATATCAGACAGATGAGGGAGAGCTGTGGCAGCATCCCTGTCACAACCTACTAGCACTCTCGTCGTAACATGAACTGAAGGTTAGTGACTACCTTGTTCCTGAGAGGTTCATAATATTGTGAGGGCAGACTGAGACAATCGCTCACTAGGATTTCTCAGCGGTGCATAATAAGGTGGATTTCTTATTCCTCAGTAACCCCCTAGTCTCACACAAGGTCGACAAGTAGAGTATTGACTCCAAGTGTCAGACAACTTATAAACTAAGTCAATGGTGGATGACACCCTTGGAGCACGAAGGTGTGTCTTGAAGGGCACGTCACATGAATAAATTAATGAGTTAATAAAGATTTAGAAGGCCTTAGAAAAAAAAAACTAACATTTAGAGTTGAATAGAGGAGAAATTAAATTATATTAAAAATAAAAAATGAGAGTTATAGTTTAATCAAAGTCTAAAATTGCTTTGGCTAATGAAATTTTATAGAAATGGGTCTAAGGGATTTAGACTAATTAAAATCTAGAATAGGGAGAATGATTTTTTATGACATGTGAACATTGTGTGCATGAAACTAATCAAAGGAATTTTTAAATTAAAATAAATTAATTCATGAGAGAATGGGTTGTCAACATTGAGTTAGTATTCTAAGTCAATCAAACTCTAAATCTTAACTAAGAGAATAGTCCAAATAAAAATCCAACCCTAAATTAGTTAGGAGACACAATAAAAGAGAAATTAGGGAACTAAGGGACAACTAGGAGAAAATATAGGAACTAATTGTGAGTGTGAGGGAAAATGCATAATTTTTTTTTTGATTAAAAGGGAATAAACATGTGCAACTTGGGGGAATTGTGACATGTGTTGAGGGTGAATAATATTCAATTTGATTATAATTTTTTTTTTATTTATGCATGATCTCACAAGTGTCAAAGATTTTTTTTTTTATAAAAGTAATGGAGAAGTAGGAGGAAAACACCCTATTGTTGGATGGATGAAATGTTGTTGAAATTTATATTGACTAAGTTTACTTGTGTGAGTTTGGTTGCATGCTTGTGCAAGAGGTGGAGGCCTCTCCTTGTGAGTGCAAGCTTGAGTTAATTGGATCTTAATTTCTATGTGTGACTCATTTGCGACTCGGGGGGCTAAGGGGGAAGAGGAGTACCCCTAGCATTGGTTGGGAGGTACTAGTGAAGTCCTTGGATTAGTAGGAGGAAGCAAGGAGGATGTTGCACAAGCCTCCAAGTTGAAGATCGACCTTATACACCTTCAATTCCTTGGTTACAGTATTTAAACATTCAGCTATTTGTGTGTTCCTCGAATACATTAGCTAAATTATTGTTTGAATGTGGTAATTTATTTGTTGTTCATTAGTATTATGGTTCACTGAATATGTATTGAACGGGAGTCTTGTATAATGATACATTGATACTATCAATGTATACATGTACATTTGATTGATGGAATGAGTTACATGTATAATGTCTGCAATACCTTAGATCTAATTCCTGTAAATGAATGCATAAGATTTTCGCTCCATGGAATGGAGGTTCTGTTTAAAATTTTGTTGTTGAGTTTATTTAAATCTTGTATAAAATATGTACAGAAATAATGATCTATTGATGGAAATTTTGTCTAATTTGGTTGCGTTCCTTAATGTAATTAAGATGCCTTCCCTTTTGTTAGTATATGTCTTTGCATAATGGTCTCATTGTTTACAAGAATATCAAAACTATCCAAGGATCCATTAAATCCTTAATTCAACAGCTTCCACGAAATATTTCGAGAGAGTCAATGGAGTATGGTGTGCATCCTTGTGATGCTAGTAATCTTGAACTGGGTCATTCACATATGCTCAAATCATAGTTACCAACTTAACGAGAACTCTACAGAGTTCTCGTTTTTTGGGGGGTCATGTTTTTTACCCTATTTTTAAAAATGGTGCTACCGATAGCCCATTTGAGGCACTTTATGGAAGAAGGTGCAACACACCTGTAAGTTGGGACAACCCAACAGATAGAGAAATGTTTGGACCTGATTTACTTTGGGAAATGGAAGAGCAGATGTAAAAAATAAAGCATAATTTAAATGTTGCACAAAATAAGAAGAAATGCTATGCTGATAAGGGAAGAACTCACATGGAATTTAAAGTGGGTGACCTTTTATTCTTGAAAGTGAAGGCCAACAAAAGTTCCCTAAAGTTATGAAATTGTTCAAATTTGGCAGCTCGTTATTGTGGGCCGTTTGAAATCCTGGAGAGTATTGGGCCTATAGCATATATGCTTGCATTAACTGCATCAATGTCTATTCATAATGTATTCCATGTATCATTGCTCAAAAAGTATGTACCTAATGCTAATCATGTTATTGATTGGAATGTGATTCAGGTGGAGCAAGAAGACAATTTTCAAGTGCATCTGGTGTGCATACTAGACCGAAAGATCAAGAATCGATCCATAGATCTAGTAAAGGTCCAATGGACCTGGTACGATCCTGTGGCTGTAACTTGGGAGCACGAAGATGTTATGCTAGAAAAATACCCGCATATTTTTGAATGTTTTTGAAAATTTTGATGGTAATATGTAAATAAGATGCATCGAGGACAGTGCATAAATAAGGGGAGGGGAATGTAATACCCCAAGACCGAGCTCCAGTTGAATTGTAAACATGTTTTATAGGCTGGTGAGCCAGGTGATTATAAACCAGGAGGCTTATGTGATGATTAGGCCAAAGAGCCTAGATGCTAAAGGCCAGTGAGCCCATTTTTGTATATATAAACACTCATATCATTAATATAATACATCATTGTGTGTAGACCAACCAAGATAAAATTGTTTGGGGGACTAAACTTCAATAGGAAGAGAAAGGGGTGGGATAAGATCCTAAGAAAGGGGCTAAGCTAGAGGGATTATCTCAAAGGAAATATTATATTATTATTCCTAAAGACTAAGGCAAGGATAAATCTCATATTATCCTAAGTTCTTATGTGAAGAGGAATGATCCACAAGTGGAGAGGAACGAGCTCCTGGAGGGCCATGTGGAAATCAGGGTGCATGTAGTTATATGTGGGGAAAATTTATTCGTTGGGCGGCATGCTCCCTAGTCACCCTCGCATTTTCCATGAATTGACCAATCTACCATCGTTTTTCCATGAGGCCTCCATCGACATCAGTCACGCACCCCTGGAGCCTGAACGCACTCTTGAGCTATACCTGTACTTTCTTGCTATCAATATTAACCCGTATCCCTCCTGGGATGCACAATGCACCTGTACTTACTTGAGCTAGTGTTGTACCTTTCTGTTGTGAGCAACACTTGTTCCATACCCATTTTTTGTTGTTGCCTTCACCTAAGCCTATACATGGTTGGCTAGAGCGTTGGATTGAAGAAGCGGGTTGTCAAGCCCGTGGAATTGAAGAGGTAGGTTGTCATGCCTGTGAGAAACTCTCTCTAGGTGAGAGAATTGTTGGGAATTGAATTCATGAAGCAAACCAACTACAACTATAGTGCTCTAAGACTTCATGTCTAGTCTATTGTTGAATCCCTTGAAGGGAAGTGGAGAAACCGAAGGACTATTGAGCAGAGAAGGGGCACACTTCCTAGGGTGGGATAGAGATGTGGGGAATGAGAGACCGTAGGCTGATAGTTTGAGTAGGAACCTAGGAAGAAATCCTTTCTGATGTCTGTGTAGCTTCATCCTGGTTAGAAACCTCTTTACCTAGGTAGAGTTTAGTCCCAGCTCGGGGGTGACCCATTGTTGAGAGTTCTGAGTAGCGTGGTATAAGGCTGGGAGGATCATAGAAGGTTTTCATGCAGTTGGTGGCCATATATTAAAGATGAGTATCAAGTGTGTGTTAATTTACATGTTGCATATTTATACATGCTTTTATGTTATGGTATTTTCCTATGTATGTTGCATGAATACTTTTACTGTTGTTTCCGCATGATTCTGTGTGTTTGTATAATATGTTTGTCTACTTAAGTTTTAGGTATATATATACCAGAGGATATTGTTTTTTTTTATGGAGTGACATGGCCTCGTCCTGGGTGGTCTGGGAATGTCACAATTTATGCAGTTTCGCAAGAGTTTATGTTTGCCATATCCCAGCAGGTTTAAGGTTGGGTGTGCTACACCCTCCTACTCTGTTTCTTCTTCTCCTTACATTTGAATCGTAGATTGTAGGCCAACACATTCTTACAGGCCTTGGGTAATGGCTGGATTTATTTAATAAGCTTGAAGATGCAACATTAACGTTAGGGTAAATTTTATCCCAGAGTATAGAACATGAAGGATACTTGATAGTACCTACTAATTCGAATCCCACCATTGAATTTCTACTCTCACATGAAGACTTGTATTTATTCAAGTATACATGTGTTTATTTGTCCATCTTATGCCTTGCTTTAGAATCGATGAATCCATGCTCATCACTTCCATAGACTCATTGAAGGAGAAAGAAATCATGTCTGCGAGTGTTAGGTTCCCGAATTTTATTCTTCGCTTAATTTCCAAGAGGTCTTGCCTCTCCCAAAGGGTTGTTACTCTTTTCCATTACTTGAAAACCTACCTACATCATGAGGGTTTTGGAGAGTACGCTATTATTTCCAAGAGCTTGTGATCAGTTAAGTAAAATGTTGTGTTTGTTAAGTAAAATGTTGTGTTTTGACTATTGGAGAAATGTTTTACTTTATAGCTTTTGTTTTCGTGAATGAGACATAAAAAACTCTTTGTGTATGCAACTTACATTTGCAAGAACTTGTCCCAATTTAATCATGCAACCTCGGGTGACTAAGTATGCATAGTTATCTTTCTCAGTAGAGAACTACAACACATGGATATTCCAAACTTAGCTTAGGTCATGACTAATAGATTTGACAGGCTGTAAAACTTCAGTTGTTCCTAGTTTGATGTACATGTTATGACGAGTACTCCTTTTCAAAAAAATTATTATTTCCAGAATATTCTTCTTTTTCCAGAATTCTTAGTTCAGTCTCTACCTGCGTCGATTGATAATTCATTGGCGAGAACTCTAGTTATTGAATACAATTCATCCTTCTCTCTCTATGTCCTGGAAAAGATAAAATATTATGAATTAGTTCATGTTGGATATGTTTCAAATTTAACTTGATAAAATGACTCTCATGCCTTGTCTTTGAAATAGAAAGAAAAGGAACTTATTGATTGTGATAATTAAATGATTGATAAATAAATGATGTTGATAAATCTTGTGTTTGTCTATTTTATAAATTAAATAAAAAAAATATCTTACTAGACATTGATAACTAGCTAATTGTTAATCAATTAGTATTGTTGATTATCTTGATTGATGCAATCAATAAATGTTCTATTAAATTAGTGAGCAACTTGCTAGAATTTTACCAGTGGTTAATTTACTCTTTAACCTTACAGTAGAAATGATGAATGATCTATATATATATATATATATATATATATATATAAAACAAGGATTTATGTATGTATAATATAGATTCATAAAGTAATTATATTAGTTGTCTTAGTTATTTCATTACTGAATAAATTACTTATTCGCATGCGAAATCCTTCCTTAGTCATATAATTGCTTATATGATTCTTAGATGAGTGAATCTTTGGAGTGAAATTTTCTTATGCACAACTAATTAAATTTATATAAAAAATCAATGTGTTGGGTGTGAGACCTTAAATTCAGGTCGGAAATTGATAGCGCCTTCTTTTTTTGGTGCATTTAGATAGACCCTTGTGGAGTGTCAAACCTTAAATAGTCTCTTGAATAGATAAATTGTGAATTGCATAAATAGTGTTCTCAATTAATAAAGGTGATAAGAATAGTTGTGTGTAATCATAATTTATTAATGATTGTGAAGTGATTTGGTCCATGAATAAAAGCTTACTTTTCATGACTTAAAAAACAAATTTATGATTATCATAATTATACTTATTTTATTTTCGCTTACTCTTGTTGATTAGATGTATAGGGTATTTGCACTTGCGACGGTTAGGGTGAGAAATGAAAATGTGACATTTTGATGTGTAATAGATACCCCCTAAAATGTGAGGTTAGTAGAGAAATCGATGGTCGAAACAATTTACAAATTCTTCAATGCAAGGGTGTTGCAGTGGGAGAACTTGGAAGAAGTTGAAAAAAATCATCAAACAATATTAATATATGTTCCATTTCCAAGGCATGAATACTTATGCTCGGAATACGAGATTACTCAAAACATGGTTGTCGACCAATACACTGTGTATCCATGAGAATACTGACTAGGGATATGGCCACCAAAAATACAATGTGGATCCATACCTCCATGAAAAGAATTGATCACAACCATGAAAGATACATAGTGGAGATATGAGATGAAAAAACATATACATGGATCAATACAATGTGGATCTATGTGACAACATATATATCACTAAGATTTCCAACACGATGATTGTACTAAAATATTTTACATGCACAAATGATCTTCATCACATACTAGGTAAAGCACATAATAGAGTGAAATACCAACCCAAGGTCTTCATCATGATCTCGATGTTGTACAAATATAGCCATGTGAATAGATGATTTGATTTTGAACATGATAGAAACCACTTGATTACCGGTCATCGATGTAAACCGTTAAAAAGTGCGAGGGAAATCACCAATGATGTCAATGACTCCCAAGGTACCCTAGTACATTCCAGCAAATGTGAATAAATGAGTTGAGGTTGAACATTCATGGAATCATCCAATCAGAGGCCAATGATGTAAACCTATTGTTAGAAGTGAGGAGGCATGCCATTGAGGCATGCAAGTCCCAAGGTACAAACTATTTTCTAAGTCGAATTCCCGGATAATGTGTTGAAGTCGATAAGAAAAGACTCATCAAAAGAGGGGCCTTGATGTATCCCCTATCATTGACACAAAACTGTCATAGGAATGAGATGGTCAATTAAATCAATATTAATTGACACAAGAATGGAAACTAGTAATATTGCAAATGGATGGTTTGAAGTGAAACTTCCCTTGAACATTATGAAGCACGACAACTAACTTGGAAACATTGACTCGACGAGTACCAAGAATGTAATGTGACAGAAATAAGATCACTCTTCAACTAGAATGAAAAAGTAAGACGGAACATATAATTGGTATGACTCAGAGACAAGCAGATTACCCAGTTGTAATACAAGACACAAACATGTTCCATGTTGAAGGGAGACAATATCTTCCATAACAGATTCCAAAAAAGATTGACCCACTTCCCTCAATTTCTCCCCCATCCAAATAGATGAGTACCTATTTATTTTTTAATGAGCTTGAGGAGGGCAACAAATTCTCGGTATAGCTCATCCTTCCAATGAGTCCCTCGACATATGTTTAACGAACCTAAGGAAGGAGGGGTTCAGTCCCAGATGTGTCTTGGAGATTGGAATCACATAAGTCCTTCGATGCATAATTTTATGAGCCCAAAGAAGGTAAACTTAGTGTTTTTTCACATTTAGAGAGTTTGAAAAGAACTTAAAGACAACTCCATGGATGACATTTTTGTAAATTTATTCTCCCAAGCCCGAAAAAAGTGTAAAAAAATAAAGGGGAGAAATCTTCTAATCATGCTTGATTAGATTATTCCTTTTTCATAATTAGTCTCACGAGGTCGAAAAAGAGATAAACTACCACTCGAAATATGCCCTTTCAAACCTTTTAACGAGTGTGAAAGGAAACAAGCTCACTCGACAATTTTTTCATGTTTAGGGAGTCTGAAAAAAGATTAAAGGAGACTCGATAACCTATTCTCATGTATTAATGAGCACGAGAAAGAACAAAGACTGAGCTCAGAACTTCCCAACGTTATGTCCAAAGGTTTCAAATGGGACCCATGGATAGTTGGTACTTTTCCCCCAACTGCATGATGGAAGCTAGTGGATTTTCCCCATCATGATGTCTATAGACTAGAGATCTGCCCCCCCAAGCTTCGTTTCATCCAAGTTGTCACTGATTTCCATACCATATGGAGAAAAAGGGTTAATAGACAAAGGCGGATGAAAGGAAGGTTAATTCACGAGAGATAGTGAAAGACTCGACTCAAAAGGAGAGGCGGTTGTTTCATTTTAACGATATTGACACAAGAAAAGAACTATGATCGTGACCTCTAGGTTAGATTCCCAGACCTCTGTTTCATTTTTTAATGATCTTGACACAGAAAAGAAAACTATGCTCGCAAGGTAGGTTTCATTTTTACACAAACTAGAAACTATGCTTGAGGCCCTCTGTTTCATTTTTTAACGATCTTGACACAGAAATGAGAACTCTGCTCGAACCTAGTTTCATTTTTTAATGATCTTGAAATCAAAAAATAAACTATGCTCAAATACCTCTACTTGATCATGGCTTCCAAGAGGACAATGCTTTGGATGAAATACATGTTAAGGGATAAACCTCAATCATGGCTTCCAAGAGATCTTTGCTAAATGGAAAAACCACACTCTGGAAGGAATACATGTCAAGGGTCGCGATATGGGTAGGGAGATCAAGCTCTAATATCCTTATTAAAGAGATCACCTTGTCAACTACCAGATCTAAATCATAAGAAGGGAGAGATTCCTTCTCGTTTGGAGTTGAATGCATGGGACATGCTACCACATAATTGACCTACGGGGGGGCATATTTTTTTGGCATGTAAGGACCATTCAGGGAATTCGTATGGTTGGCCATCGTATGAGGGCTAATGAATGAAATTTGGTCTATGGTCACCATGTTTCCATTGTGAGGGAAACACATAAAAAAAAATACCGTGGACACAACAGCCTTCATATCATAAACATAGTCTCTCCTGAGGAGAAAATTAAAATCCAAGGGGTCATGGACTACCGTCACATCAATAAAGACATTTTTCCCTCCCAAAGTAATAGGAAACTAAGGAAGGATCCCTAAAGGTTGACTAGTCCTTGTGTTAAAATCCAACAAATTATGAGTCATCGATGCAAGTTGAGGAGAACCTAAAGATTTCCAAGCAATGGAGGATAAAATACTAACAGATACACCATCATCGACAATAGTCTGAGGAACATCCCTACCACAAACCTAAACAATGATTTGGAAAGGTATATAGGAAGGGAGATGATATTTCGATAATTCACCCCAATCTAAAATAATGACCTCATTACTCGGAGGGGGTTTCATTGGGACAGGTGAAGTTCCTTCTTATCTAGAAGAATCCATAGAAACAAGAAAGACCTAAGTGACATCCTCTTTCTTCCTAGGAGGAGTGGGATCGAACAAGGGTGGTATTGGATTGATCACTTTAACTTCACTCTCCAAGGGGAGAGTGGGATCAGTCGAAGGTGAAATCGAATCGATCACTTGATAGAATGGATCAACTGATGATGGAACCTGATGGATTACATGATCAACCAGATTGACCAATGATGGAACCAGATTGACTAGTTCATCAACCAATGGCAGGTTGGGAGATGGAATTTGTTTCTAGACATCAACAATCTTTTCCAACATATATGAAGCTTCATACATGCGAGGACAAAGGTAGGTGCAGTTCATATCCTTACATAACAAGCAAGGAAATTTGACTTTACCCTTCTTACTTCCAACTTGATTATCACTATTTGTCACCAACATGGCCTACAGTGGCTGATGACGCAGGTTGAGAACCCTGAGATCACACTTCTATAAATTTGGGAATACCAGGGACAGCCTTAAGAAGGTGGTCACCCTTATAAATCCTGCAAGGGAATTTGGGTTTGCGATGTGTCTTTCTAGACTTTTCAACATTATCAAAACTCCCAGCATGATGAATAGTATTTGTTTGATCACTTCCAACATGTCCTACAGTGGTTGGAAGTTTCCCCCCAAGATATTTTTCCTCTTCGTAATCTTGGTTTTCTTCTTCTTATCCCCCTAGTTACTATCTATAGAGATTTCACTAGGAAAAGAGTAAGAACAAGAAGAAGACCCTATGGGTGAAGACGGAAAAGAATCAACATGAGTTTGATGGTCCTAGGATGGAGTACTTATGAACAAATCACTAGGACCATTTACGTTCACCGAAGTGGAAAACAACCAGAACGGTAAGCCAATAGTGAGTCCAAGAAGAGTCAAAGTAGTTATATAAGGAGGACCAACATGTCCCACGAGAGGAAAAAAATGGTATCCTATGAAAATGGGTTCCTTCATTGGTAATTCTAGGAACTGATGCCATAGACACAGACTCAAACTTAAGGGATTTTCTAGGGAAAACAAGTTGCACACGCTAAAAAAATCTAGGAAGCAAACCAAACAAACAAACCTTTTCACAGTGAATGCATTAGTTGGTGATGAAATTGTAATGTTCATGACTTGGCTAGTCTAGGAAACACTGCTAATGTGTGTGTAGGATCAAAGGTTTACAACATATAAATGATCATACAAATAATAAACGCGACAAAGAACTGCAAAGTTTGTATTATGATATCTCTGTGCATTACAAAATGGTTGAATGCGGCTAAATAAAATGACAATACTCGACTAGATCAACAGACAAAGGATCTTAGTCAGAATAAAAATAAGCAACTGCGACTGAATAAAATAACAACACTCAGCTAGATCAAAAGACAAAAGGATCTTAGCCAAAATACAAATAAGTAACTAAAAGATAATACTCGAAATATGGGAGCACTATGGAATCAATGAAGATGATGGAAGACCTGGATGATCTTCTCGATGACTAGGGTGTGTCTTTCAACACCGAAATCAGCCAACTGGTGTCTTCCTCCTGGAATACACTAAACTATCTCTCCTGAGATGCACCTCTTCTCCTTAATGACAAGTCATAATCTGCATAATGATGAATTAGGTCGCTGACCCTTCTTTTATAGCTTTCCAAAACCCTAAATCATGTTGAAACCCTAATTCATTGTTGATTTCCAAAACCCTAAATCATGCTGAAACCCTAATTCATTGTTGACTTCCAAAACCCTAAATCACTGCTGAAACCCTAATTCACTATTGACTTCTATTTTTAGCTCATAATGGCCTAAAAGTGCTTTTAACCCTTTTTAGCTCAATGTCACTTTTCGAATATAACACCTGTGGCTGGAGTGACCTCTAGTAAACCTATTTACCCCTCTTTGGCCCTGGCTATAGTCTAATGGGGCGGTTTAGACCATTAAGCCTCCTCTTCTGGAGCTCCTATTTGGAAAGGGACATTACAGTCCTCCCTTCCCAAAATTGCTTGTCCTCAAGCAATACCAATCCAAGGTGATGCAACACCTGCTCACTCTCCCAAGTAGCATCCTCTACTGGAAGCCCTCTCCATCTGATCAAATACTCTCTAATGACCCTGCTCCTTAGTTTCCGCTCCGGAAACTCCGAAACCTCCTATGGAACTAACTCCAACTATCCCTCCTCATCCAACGGGGGAAGCTCCTCTTATGTGTTAATGAATTGTCCCACTGCCTTTTTTAGGCAAGACATGTGGAACACGTTATGAATCTTGCTCCCCTCTGGAAGCTCTAGCTCGTAAGCAACCTTGCCTACTCGGCGCATGATCCTGTAAGGACCATAAAATATGGGCTTGAGCTTCTTGACCCCACTCTTCTTCAGAGATGACTATCTGTAGGGTTGGAGTCTCAAGAAAACCAAATCTCCAACCTCAATGTTGATCTCTATCATGTTCCCGTTCACACTTATCTTCTGTCGGTTTTGCACTGTCTGCAGGTTCTCTTTCAACAACTTGAGAATCTCCTGACTCTCTATGATCCAATCCTTGGCCTTGGGAGCTTTGCTCTCCCCGAATACCAAGTCTACCAAAGTGGGAGCATCATATCCGTACAATTCTTGGAAGGGTTTCATACCAATGGACATGTGGAAGGTGGTGTTGTAGCAATGTTCTCCTAAATGTAACCACTTTACCCATGTTCTCTATTGTCCTCCTACATAGTTCCTCAAATACCCTTCAACCCACTTGTTGACAATCTCGGTCTGATGTGTCCCATCGCCAACAATTCCTTGATTTCCTTCTCTATCTCATCCTTGAACCTCCTAGGATGACGATAGGGGGGGGTGATCATAGGTTTGGCCCCCTCCTCCAACTCAATGGTGTGCTCAAACCTCCTGTCAGGTGGTCTCCCTGGTGGAATTGCCTCAAAGACCTGTTGATGTCGTCCCAATAAATTCTTGATCTCTGTGTGGTATTATTGTCGACCTTCTGAATCCTTCTAAGTAGTGATCAAGCATTATGTGGCATATGCTACCTCCCCATGTCTAAATATCCTCTTCATCCTCTTGGCTGAAACTGTCCTGGGTGCTCCTATTGACATACCTCTTAGAAAAACCTTCTTCCCATCATGATCTTTGAATCCCATTTCCAATGTTTGGTAGTTGGTAGTGATTTTTCCCAAGGTAATCATCCAATGAACTCCTAACACCACATTTGTGCCCGATAGATCAACCACATAAAATGTGTCTCTCACTATTTAGTTTCCTAAATTCATCTCTAAGTTTGGAACTTTGTCTAGGCACTCCATTGTGTGTCCATCTTCTACCGCAACATCAAACCCCTCAAACTCCTTTGTCTAAAGTGTCCGTCTCGATACTAGTAAAGCGTCAATGAAGTTGTGGGTGGCCCCACCATCTATCAGGGAGATTTCCCATCTCCCCTAGATAATCCCTCTGATACAGAGGGTATCATACCTGGGAACACCAGAAAGGGTCGCTATGACACCTCCCTTTGTTGGTTTCCTCCTGTTAGCCTATTCTGGCAGTTGTGGGACTACTGGAAGATGGGCTCCTGCCAGTGTCGGTGGTCTACGGGGAGGCTGCTCCTCTGCTGGTGCTAACTCCTCCTCTGAACTAGTGGATCCACTGTCCTTCTCCTCCTCCTCACTGTCCACGTTGTCTGCTTCTACCTCAATATAATGAATCTCTCCCTTGCCCATGCACTTATGGATTGAGACCCAAGGATCTTTGTAGCTGAAGCAAATCTTTTTACTCATAATCTCTCACCTAGTCTCATCATCCAACTTCTCCTTGCCCTTCCATTCTCTATGGAATGGCTTCCTGTCTTGATCCCTCTGGGGCACAAATGGTTTGGAGAAATTTTTTGTCTTTGGCACTGAGTCTACCAGATCTCGAGTGTGAAGGATGGCATCCTGCAAAGTGGGAGGCTTGTATGCTTT
The DNA here is from genome assembly GCA_009831015.1 of Picea engelmannii. Classification (NCBI taxonomy): domain Eukaryota; kingdom Viridiplantae; phylum Streptophyta; class Pinopsida; order Pinales; family Pinaceae; genus Picea; species Picea engelmannii. The sequence continues at coordinate 507,683 of ML784670.1, forward strand.
CACCCATCCTCTCAAAGGCTCTGTGAGTCCTTCTGTGAATAGCATGATCAGCCTGGGCTCTGATATAACTTTCACTGCCACGGCTACCCGCTGAAACTCTGTGATGAATGCCTCTGTTGTGCCAGTTTGTCTCAACTGGGCTAGATCCCTGAAGTGTATCTCAAGATCCTTCCTATCAAACTTGTCCATGAGCCTATCTGTAAACTCCCTATAGGAGGTGATGCGACTATGACCCAATGTCATCGGTCCATGATACCACCACTCGTGTGCCTCACCCTCCAAGTGTAAGGTCGTGAAACTGATGGCCTCTTTCTCAGTCATTTGGTTGAGCTTGTAATACGTGTCTAGCTTCTGTACCCAAGCTCTGGTAGTGTATTTGGATGATTCGTCGAAAGAAAGGATGGTGAGTTTTCCAACTTTTTGGATGAAATCGAGGTTATGCCCCTACTATTGTTGTGGTCCTCCCCTCTACGGCTCTCTGGGGCGGTTCCTGAGTCTGAGTCCACAGTACTCGACTAAGGTCATGTCCTGATGGAAGTCACAATCCAATGCTGTGTACTCCCTCCTATACTCTGCAATGTCTTAAGCATGAGTGGGTGGCCTCTGTGCTATCGGTGGCAGTGCTACTACTGGGGGTGCCCTATGGAAACTGGGAAACAAGGGTATGGGAATCCTACTCGCAGAGGTGTATGTGTGAGAGGGTGACTGGGGTCTACTGCCTGCTTCCGAGTTCCCCTGTGTTGCATGCGGGACTTGTGTATCTGGGGTGCCCACTCTAGCCAATCTATCAACCACCTGTGCCAAGGACTAAGACATGGTCTGTTGACTAGCTAACATATCGTTGATAACCTGCATGGAAGCTGCCTCTGGATCTACGGGGGCCTTGCCACTTCCCTCTAGTCGCTCATATCTGTCTCCTAGCATCCTCTCTGCCTCGCGCTCAGCCTCACACTCTGCCCTTCTCTCTGCTTCTCTGTGTGCCTCATCCTCTTCCTCTGAGCTAGGAGAAAAAGGGGGGAAATCAAGCCTATGCCTTCTTTCCTGATGCCTGTTGTAAGTGACATATTCATCACCTATGTGTTCACGACCCTCTGGGTCTTCTGCTACACTCATTGTCTTTAGTCACAGGCTGGCAAGACTAAAGCTCTGATACCACTGTAATGTTCCTGACTTGGCTAGTCTAGGAAACCCTGCTAATGTGTGTGTAGGATCAAAGGTTTACAGCATATAAATGATCATACAAATAATAAACGCGAAAAAGGACTGCAAAGTTTGTATTATGATATCTCTGTGGATTAAAAAATGGCCGAATGCGGTTGAATAAACTGACAATACTCAACTAGATCAACAGACAAAGGATATTAGTCGGAATACAAATAAGCAATTGCGGCTGAATAAAATAACAACACTCGGCTAGATCAAAAGACAAAAGGATCTTAGTTGGAATACAAATAAGTAACTAAAAGATAATACCCAAAATATGGGAGCACTGTGGAATCAATGAAGAATGATGGAAGACCTGGATGATCTTCCCGATGACTAGGGTGTGTCTTTCAACATTGAAATCATCCAAATGGTGTCTTCCTCCTGGAATACACTGAACTATCTCTCCTGAGATGCGCCTCTTCTCCTCAATGACAAGTCATAATCTGCATAATGATGAATTAGGTCGCTGACCCTTCTTTTATAGCTTTCTAAAACCCTAAATCATGTTGAAACCCTAATTCGTTGTTGATTTCCAAAACCCTAAATCATTTTGAAACCCTAATTCGTTGTTGACTTCCAAAACCCTAAATCATTGTTGAAACCCTAATTCACGGTTGACTTCTATTTTTAGCTCATAATGACTTAAAATCACTTTTAACCCTTTTTATCTCAATGTCACTTTCTGAATATAACACATGTGACTGGAGTGACCTCTAGTAACCATGTTTACCCCTCTTTGACCCTGGCTATAGTCTAACAGGTCGGTTTAGACCATTAAGCCTCCTCTTCTGGAGCTTCTATTTGGAAAGGTACATTACATAAATCCAACATCATAGGATCAAAGTGAGAAGGGACTGGGATAGAGTGGGTGGATCAGTTACATTGGCAACCTGATTAACAGGCTTATGCCTTGGTGCAATTTCCCTCGCGGTCTATTTGTGGGTTACCCTCCAAGGAGCTTGAGTGAGTTTGATCAACATCTGACCCAGGTACAACAAAGACTCCCCTTTGTCATCACCTTTTGTATGAACCCTAAAGAAAAATTCCACAAAGGTTACCAACTCGAAATCATCCTCTAGGTGGGTACAGTCAACAGTCAAGATCAAACATATGGGTAGAATATTAAGTCCAAAATTATTCTAGAGGACCGAGGACAAGAGGACTGGTAAATTCCATAGGACCTAGAAAGTATTCAAGACTCACGAAGCTTCGAGACCAAATGAAAATAGTCGATTATCATGAATAACCCCCACTATACAATTGTTCCACTATGTTTGGTTAAGCCTCGGAGGGGTAATATCCATTTCTCTCCCACATGTGACCTCGTGTTTAACCCCTATGTGAGAGGGGGGTCCCAGCTATGCTTATACAAAAATTGGATTTTATCTCCCTATCGCAAGATTCTATCTTTGTTTATGGATTTGGAAGGTTATTCTCAATACCTATTCCAAAGTCCTACACCTAAGCTAATGTAGGTTTGTAGAATGCATAGAAAGAAGATTTCTACATAGATTTTAATTAGCGTTTTGATTATTAGGTTGTTGTTTACTCAATGGTATGGAAGAGAAACTGATGATGTTCACGACTTCGAATCCAAAAGGGTGCAATAGAATGAGATGCAAAGGATTTTTTTCAATGAACTCTATCTATGGAAAGGAGAAGATTTTTTTTCCATTCCCAAATGCATAAACCCAATGCACTTTATCTAATGCGAACTACAAACATGTACGACCCTAGAATTTGAATGCAATCAATTTCTATTCGTTTGATTATAAATTCAATGAAATCAAATCAAATGCAAGTTCTTTCTACTTCCTTACTTTCAATGCAAGAATCCAATGCATATACAAAGGAAAATGAAGTAAAAATATCAAACTAGAAATGCACTAAAAAATGATGAGAACTGAGAGAAACTAAGTATGAAAGAACTCTCTCAATCAAGAACTCAAAAGTCGACAAGAAAACACACTGTCGGAATGCCTCCAACAAGAAGACAAACAAAGAGGAAATCACTCAACAATCCTTAAACATGAGCAATAAGAAACAAGTATTCAAGCTAGGTTGTGGTAAGCAAAAGAATCTCAATCATTCAAAAGAGAGAGATGTTCTAAAGAATATTGAACAAAAACTAAAAACCAATCAAACCTTTGCAAAGTCTTCTAATCAATTAGATAATTGAGAACATCATGAGACAAAGACCAAACCATTGAAAATTAATGTAAATCAATATCGCAATGTAGAATAGGTTTTCAAGATCAACAAAGATAAAAATGAGTGATAAGTATCAAATTATCAATCCAAACAAAGTCAAATAAACTCAAGAGTCTCTAGGAAAAAATCCCCTCACAATCAGACTAAGAAAGAGCAGGCAGAAGGAGGCAGAAACACCAAAATAGGGTGATTGGCACCCTTTTTCTCAAGGAGATAGAGTGCTAGTTAGGGGAATGGCACCTTGTAGGAGGCTCTAGGGGAGTACCAGTCAACTAATGGTGCCCTCTAGTATGCCTCTGGGGAGCACCAGTCAGGTAGATGGCACCCTGGTGTGAACTGTAGGGGAGTGCCACTTTTTTGAAAAGTTCAGAAAATGACTTCTACAAGATCAAACTCAGTAGAGACTCAGTCAATGGATCTGTGATATATTCAATGAATAAGAGGGAAGGGTAAATAGATCATAATCAAGAAACAAACAATATCTAATGATAGGAAAAGGATTTGGACGATCCAAGGAAAGACTAGTCAAAGTTTGTCTCCAATGGAGTTGCCAATATCTATTACGGAATGTTTCGTCCATGGAAAAATAAAACCTCCCTTGGATTACCAGACCCCTATACCAAGACATAAACACTACAAGTGGAAACTAACATCCATTTAAACTTATTTTAACCAATCAGAAATAGAGAGAGGGAGAAAGGGTACGATGTACATTTTTATGAATTTTGTCCTCGTTGCTTCCAATCCATGATATTGATATCCAAACTCCCTAGTGCAAATTGATACCCGCAATGTTTAGCAAAGAGAAATGACTATCTCATACTCTATTTGATTAGGTAAGACACATTCGCCTACAAATATTAAAGCAACAATAGACAAGCATATGCAAGAATACACAAGCTTGAAGGAAATAGGCCAAGTATATTCAATGAGAACCAAAAAGAGAATACTTACAAACCACAATTGATGTTGTAGCAACATCTCCAAGCTCTCTACATCCAACCCATTGCACAAATATACCAATATCAAAATGATGATACTATAACTGATAACTCCCCTTTCACCTTGGAAATGCCTTCAATATATAGGCTTGAGAGGCACAGACACCATGAGTAAATGAAGGATATGGTTGAGGATATGGATCCTTAAGGTTTGGATCAGATTCTAAGGTGAATTCATAGGGTGGGGGTCAAACATAACCAACCCCATCTTGAGAGAGATGGCCCATAGAATAAGGTATAGAAGCCCCTTTTCCTCTCTAACAAGAATGGCGCTCCCCCATAGTGAGATAAAGGGAACCATCCTAGCACTGGTTCTACTCTAACATGGTAGAGGGGCGCACCATGTTCGTCCCCTAGCATGGCGAAGAGGGTGCCACCCTTCATAAATGCCCCCAAAAAGGTCAATTTTTCCAAGAAAAAAGTGTGTTTTGACCTTGAAATGATGGGTTTCTTCCTCCAGTATGACTTAGGGGTCATGTAAAACTATTTTCATCGTGTCAATGGGTGGTGACACCTAACAAAGTGAATGTGACACTTGGGAAGGTGCATACGACACTTCCGACAGTGCATGCGACACTTACTGAGGTGAATACGTCACTTTGTGACACTTGCGACACTTAGGGTGTGAAACACAAATGTGGCATTTTGATGTGTAACAATTTCCACATACACCCCATTTTCATCCATGATGTATCCCAAGTATTGAATTTTTTTCATGCCAAATGAGCATTTTTGTAGATTGGCATATAACTTATGTTGTCGTAGGGTGCTCAAGACCTATTGAATCTGTTGTAAATGTTTTGCCCAATTTTGGGTGAAGATGAGAATGTGATCCAAATATACAACCACAAAATATTTTTTAAATGGACAAAAGATATCATCCATCATTCTCATGAATGTCATTAGAGAAATAGTCAAGCCAAAAGGCATGACCAACCACTCAAAAAGGCCTTCTTTAGATTTCAAGGTTGTCTTCCATACATCAGTTTTTTCTATTGGAACCTAGTGGTATTTTGACTTTAGATCAATATTACTAAATAACTTGGAACCCTTGATCCAATTAAGAATATTGTCAATCTGGTGGCATGGGTATCAGTTCTTGATAGTTATTTTTTTTAGGGATCTATAATCAAAATAGAGTTGTCATGTCCCATCCTTTTTCAATAAAAATACAATTAGTCTTGCAAAAGGTGAGGATCTCGATTGAATATGTCTCTTTCATTTGTTCTCATCGATTTAACACTTTATTTCCTCGATCTCCAAAAGGGAGTGTTTGTATATGGGACCATTGGACAAGGGAGGCCCAAGTATTAATTCAATGAGATGTTTGACCTAATAGTGTAGAGACACCCCTCTAAGTGAGGCGAAGACATCTCTATATTCCTCTACCACCTTGTCAACCTTCTTCTACTATGTAGAGAGACCCTGTGTTGAATCTGTGGTGGTCACAGTGATATTTCGCTCACCTTTTGGTTGTGCCATGAAGAGGAAAAAAATTGCAATCTTAGAGATTACCTTTTGGCATTATTTTGTCAATATCAATGTAATTGTAGTAGTAAAAACTACCTTTGTTACCCTATAGGACTTACCTCCCAAGTTAACAATGACACTACAGGGCCAAGACTCATAAACAACATGATGTTTCCACATACAAGGTTGTCCTAAAATTACATCACAAACTTCAAGTAGGACAACTTATCACAGTACCTCATCTTTGAAGAGCTTGATGCCATAGGATATATGACATTATTGGTTAACATGAAGGTATCATCCTTTTCTGAACCAACCAATGGTGTATGGTTGGGGGTGTGGCATTGTTAGTGACTTCAATATTAACCACAGTTGAGATCAGGTTCTTCTATATTTTTTGATCAACAATTAAATTTAATGTGTTCCCTCTCAACCACATATGAGAATGGAAGAGGTGCTCCCCTCCTCAAGCTCCTCTTAATCGTCTAGTTGGATATTTTTATTTATGATGGTAGCACAGGGTCCTGCATCGACAATAAGATTTGCTTTATCCCATTTTGAATCTAAATCCAAATCGGGGTTCGAATTTTTTCTTTAAGATCAACCAACAATGACTATTCTGAGTGACATTCAACAATGTTCTGCTAGCAACGCTTGTGGAAATCACAACACTTTCCAGTGTCCTTATTCAACTTATCATTACACTTATTTTCCTACATCTTGGACTGGTTGTCTCTAGGTTGGATATCCCTTCTTTTTTCACTTGTTCTGTGATTTAGGTTTTCCTTTACCATAGTTATGTGGTGGCATATGTGCAAACCCAAATTCCCTCTTATTCCACTGCTTAAATTTTTGCCCAATTTTGACATCATATTGATAAGTGGATCCTAGTGAGGAGATGTCCAAAAACCCATCTATGCTTATATGCAAATTTGTAGGCCACTACGTTATTTCAAAACTAGGTGTCATTTAAAGTATTTGATACCCAACTTTGAGTGTAAGGTATGTAATATGTTGGTGTACTCTGATATTGTCTGGTCTCTCTCATGACACAAAGTTGTCCATATCGTGTATTGATCATCATAGTTTCCAATAGGGTAGAATTCCAAGTTCTTCCTATTTTAAATTTTGTATATACATATTCATTATGTCTCTACCAATAACCTTCCCACCAATATTTTACATGGGAAAAGGATTTGAGGAGCATGAAGGTGATATTTTCGATGTTAGATATATTTTTAAGACGGTAATAAACCTCAAAAATATTTAACCATTTCTCCAACACATATGCATCTATCTGGAATTCAAATAAAGGGATATTAAAGTTAACTTTTACTTTGAAAAGTGTCACACCTATGAATTAGATTCTTCTTGAAGGTGCCTCTCCTTCCATTTGCAGTCATTGAAGGATCTGGGAGAAGTTTTCCATCATCTCATTCCTCTATCGTGCAAGGGATTCCTTGAGGAACATATTGATAGGATCTCCTACTATTTCATCTCTCCTTTCCCTCATCATGGGAGGCTTCTTGGGCTGGCGAGAGTGGTCATCTATTAATGAATATATCTTGAGACACAACTCACTATACCCTGACCTTGTCAGGGACATGCACAGAGAAACAACAAAGAGCATACTACTCTAATACTACTAGTCCATATTGTATAGAGAATGAAATGAAACACACATAGAAACATATCAGAGAGCGCAGTAATACAATGAAAACCTATTGGAATAATCACCAATACTGAGAGGGGGGTTGAATCAATATTGAGCACTTTTTACCACTTTTAATCAGAATATTAACTTATCAACTATTCCATTCACTTATGATTGCATTTAAACATATCATAAACACATAATCATAAACAAATACACAATACACCATTATTTTTATATGTGGAAACCCAAATGGGAGAAAACCACATAATGCTTTCTTATGTATCAAATATTACATTCATAGGAAGCAACAACTTCCTAATTCTCCATCACCAACTGGAAGGAGGCTCCAACCCCCTGTTTACAAGCTCCAATCTGAAGGAAGCTACAACTCCCTAAATTCTCTAACTTCAACTGGAAGGAAGCTATGACATCCTAATTTAAAGGATCCAACTTGAAGGAACTCCAAATCCCTGTGTTCTTCAGCTCCAACCAGAAGGAGGATACGACCCCTGTATTTATAGGCTCCAACCTGAAGGAAGCTCCAACTCCCTGTTTTATCCGACTCTAACAGGAAGGAGGCTACAACCCCCTTTCCTTGCCCTGTCCTTCCACCCTGAAATATAAGTGTAGGATCAACCTATCACTACCATTGATACTTCCACTGCCATGGTCATTGATACGTCAACTTGTCATTGACCCTATTACATCAACCTGTCACTATCACTGTCACATCAACCTATCACTGTCATTGTCATATCAAACTATCACTATCAATATGTCACTAATATACCATCATCAACTTGTCACTGTCAATATGTCATGGATATACTATCATCAACCTGTCACTATCAATATTTCATTGATCAACATGTCATTGTCGTTGATACTCAATATCAATGAAACTAGATCCACTCACATAGATCAAACAGATGCCCAACATGCCTTTAGCCATGTGCCAAATATGTACCAATCATGTACCAATATCACCAAGAAGTACCTCAACATGTATCATACCATCATCAAGATATGTGTCTCAACCACATATAAAAACATCAATGATATGCATCAACCATGTACCAAAACCTGTACCATATCATGCATCAACCATGTACCAAAACCTGTACCATAACATGCATCGACCATGTACCAAGATATGCCTCATACATATACCATATCACTCATGATATGTCTCAATCATGCCATACACCATGTACCATAAGATATTCCAAGAGAAAGTACCATAACATCAATGATGTTCCTCAACCATGTGCCTCAACCAAATACCAAAAGATATGCTATAAACAATGTACCATCACCAAGATGTGTCTCAACATGAATAAACATCACTAAGACATTCCTCAAGCATGTACCATAACACCAATGATGAGCTTCAACCAAGTACCAAATAATGTGCCTCGTAGATATGCCATAGCAACCAAGATCATATACCAAGTATATGCCTCACACATGTGTCAATATCACAAAGATGTGGCTCTATCAATGAACCATAAAAACCATACACAATGTACGAAGGATATATCTCAAGCATGTATGTACCTCAATCATATGAATCCATGTATCGAAGAGGCCTCCAAGACATTCCTTAAGCATGTGCCAAACTATCAATGATACAAGCCTTAATAACACATAAAAACATACATTTACTTCATGAAGAAAGGCTTGGTGCATATCATCACATACTGATAGACCAACCTGGAGCACATCATCTTTAGCAAACACAATATAACATCTTCATTGAATTTTCCTTAGCCTCGCTAGTCAGAGACCAATCATCTAGTGGGGTATCATGGGACAAGTGTCAAACAACCTGTGAGGGTGCCTCACGAGACACCTATATCCTGACTAGTGAGGATAAGCTAAAATAGGATTTCTTAGAAAAAACCTTTGCACACCTACAATCCCAAAAATTTATCCTCTAGATCCTTTTTTGTCTCATATTTTCCATCTCATATTCGCCACTAGATCACTTGCTCACTTAGAATATATTAAAAAAACTTGTGTGTGTGAATGTACAAATTAGAGATTTCTTGAGGTGTATTTATACCTTTTCAAAGTGACTTATTTCCTTAACTTAAGGGTTGACTTGTAATTTCTTGTTATAACCACTTTAGCCTTTCATTAATGACTTGTAACTTCTTGTTGCAACCATTTAGGGGCTTCTTAACCATTCTTGCTTCCAACTTCAAGATGGCATATCTCCTCAATCGTGAGGAACTACTTGGCGTACCACCTATTGTTGGAAATGAAATGATGAGGACTATCCATCTATGAGTGTGTTACATGAATTTTCATTGTCCTTCATCCTAGTTTTTCTCAAACAACTTCAAGATTCATGACCAAACCTCTAGGGCTTCCAGACTTCTCCAAGGGTTGACATCAATGACAACCAACTATTCAACAATTTTGTTAATGAATAAAATAGCGGAATAATTTAGAACACGAATTGGATATAATGGTGGTATCTTATCTATGAAGAGAGAGAGAGAGAGATGGAAGCTATGCTCATTCGCAAAAATCTCCTACAAGAGGTTGAAAGGATGGCCTTTTAACATAAAGAAAGAACCCTAAAGGTCCAAAACGCTAAACCTAGGAGGAAAAGGGCCAAAAGGTGTTTTTAAATGCTAAAAGGTATTTTTTGGCATTAGTTTCTACATCAACTTTACGGGAACATAAATTTCACATACAATCTCCATTTGGTGTGCATAGTATCTCGCTGGAAATATCTAACTAAGGACAAAAATAAAACAATTTGGCCCTACATCACTTCTCTAAAAACCATGTTAAAGACCTCAAAATGGCCCCGAAAGTTTAGGACCAAGAAAATCATAACAAGACAGCCTGGATGGAGAACCATGTTGAGTCAGCGGAAGAGGTGGGTGGCCACCAATATCCACTTGGATTAATATTCTATAGAGAAATCAACATTCTACAAATAAAATGGGCTCATATGTGAATTTAATGGCCTCTAGACAAAGCTTGTATACCTCCATCAATGGATTTCTTTCACCTTGTGCTAAAGGATTTTTTTATCATAGAAGAAGCTTATATTTATCCTTGTGCTAAAGGATTTTTTTATCATAGAATTTGACTTATAAAAAAACCAAGATTAGATTCTTACCTATGGCCCTTGGTTCTCCAGAAAAATCAGCCTCTTCATGAAACCCTATCCCCCAACATTTGACCCAAGCTCGGTCTCTCTCTCAATGGCATTGATATAGGTTAGACTTCCTAATATTTTTCAACATTTCTTGGGTTATGATTCACTCAGTGACATTGGAAATTCCTTTGTAAAATTCCATTTTCAAAGTGAAGATACAAATCACCATCACATTACTACATATGTGTGTATTGTGTAAACATGGATTTCAACAAAGTCTTCATGGCATAAAATAAGTTGGTCACCAAAGACCAAATCTAGACTCAAAATTTGGACTATGAAAAACTCGTCTTTCATTGTAGAGCATGCTTCAAAACATGGCACATTGTGGCCTATTGTACCAAGCTCTAAAAGGTCAATCATTCAAGAAAGTCTCACCAAAAAACCCCCGAGTGGGATGGAGTGATAGAGGTTTATCATTTGATTAGTAAGGACCCTCAAGTGAGACAAATGGGACTCCCTCTAAATACGACAATACTCGTGAATAAAAGAACCCTCCCCTTCCTTCTCCATTATTAGATCTTTCACAGTAGTCCCTTCTATCAGAAAGGGTGCTAGACCCACCTCCTCGAGAGGAGTCAATCTTGATCATCTCCCAAACCCAGATGAGTTGAATTGATCATATAGAAGAAGAAGAATAAATTAAAAGGATCTTGCAACCCTCTCTCCCAGATAAAGAGAACAATGAACAAGAGTAAGCAAAAGGGTAGTAACAAGAACCAAACACACCCACAAGATCCAAAGAAAGAATGGACTTAAGAAGAAAAAGTGCATTCTTTCTCAATCACTAATAATGGCAATAAATCACCATTGGAAATTAATTTAGACATGCATTGTTTTTACATTTTCTTATGATATAAGTTCAAATTCCTTTATCCACATAAACTAGGCTTTCATTGATCTACTAGGAAAAAAACAAATATCAAGCAACAATAGTCTCCCATACTATTCAAAGCTAGGACACTCCCTCAACCCCCAATCATTTTATTTGCAAGGTTCAACCATGACTTTTTTAATATAAAATGTTAACCATTATTGTGAAAAAAATACATATATTGTTTTGATGGAATGTAACATGACACTTTGGACTTCAGCAAGGAAATTATCTCTATGGACGATATCTTTGTATCTAATCTTGAATTCATTGCTAGCCATAGGGTTAGGAGGGCTTGGAGGCTGGCATGGTTTCATCGTATGTACCGAAAAAACATTCATGTGGCGGAGGGAAGATTGATCACGCCGGATAACACTCCTATATTCGCACGCGAGCGGATTCATTCCCCAACCTATTGTGTAGCATGTGAAGAGGATGGCAAGCGGTATGGAATTACTCCATCACTTAATTTTTTCCCTTTCCTCAAAGCCCTGAAACTCTTGCTCATACACCATTTCCTTGCATCCTTGATCTAGATAGCAGTGAAAAATTTTGTGGTAAGGAATAGCCTCAAAGGGATGAGGCATCCATGAAATCTAAAAAGTGTATATGGGCCAGACTGTAGAAATTCTCCATGGTTGTAGGAAAATATATTTAGATAGGAAAATTTCTTGGAATCATGGGTAAAACATTAGTAGGTTGGTTCTATGGAAATATGGTCAAAGCAAACTCTTTGAAACAATGGTTGGATATAAATTGGATGTTGGCTCCGGGTTATTCGCTAGTTTTTCATGTGTTGGTTTGTGGATGGATTTATTTTAAATTCTACTCAGAAGAAGATGGAGACTCAATACTGGGGAAAGAATGGAGTTGGGGCCCTTCAGGGCTAGTTCTCTAAAAGTGGGATATTTATTTTGATCCAATTCAATCCCTGGTGGTTGTTCAATGAGTGAGGGAAATTATACCCATCCTTCTAATGGTTTTCTATATAGAACCTTCAATGATATCCATCAGTAATAATCTCACAAGGTTTTGTGGTATGGAGCATGGTTGGAAGACTAAGTATGATTGACGTTGGGCTTGGGTCCAAGTGGAAGTAGACCTACGGGATGTTCTTATTGGGGAACTAAATTTATTCTTTAGGGAAGAAATATGGAGACAAAGAGTGGACTGTTGGAGGTTTCCCTTTCATTTGTTTGTATGTCATGAAATAGGACACCTACATAACCAATGCAAAAAATATTTTATGGAGGCTCCCAACAAGAAAAATATTTGGGCTATGAAAACCAAGGCTTCAACAAGAAATGGTTTGCAAGGTCATAGTTAGGCCCTATTATACATGAAATAATACCTCTCTTTTGTTTCATTCACTTCTCCATAGGTCATCTCAGATGAAGCTCCCTCTCCTCTTGCTCTAATTCATGGTAAAAATCCTCCTCATCCTTTAGACCCCTAATTTTCTCTTTCTCCTCCTATGCAGTCAGTTGAAATCGAGGATGTGTCCTCCTCCTCTCCAAAGGTCAACCTATTGGTAGATTCTCCTTGGAAGTGTTTCTCTCTCATTCCATCATCATCGACTCAGTCCCCAAGTCCCTTGTTGCTTGCTAGAAATATGAAAAGATTAGGCATAGTGGAAGGGTTGGAGTATGACCTCCCTTATTTTGTGCGAAGGTGGAGACTTATCCTCTAAAAATGGTTACGCACTAAGTGTTGTAGGGTAAATGATCCTTGGAGGAGTTAACTCCCTTAGGCTCTTCCTATACTTAAGACAGAATAAAGATGCAAGCAATCGACTTTCCTAGATCTAAATTATATATGCAAATAATCTTCGAGTTGATGGAATGGAATGTTTACCTGGTAATATGACGATTTTCCCTGCATTCTCCTTAGATTTTATCTCTCTCGAATATTCCCTTCACTCTTACCAACATGGATCTGCACACATAGTGATACAAAGAAACCTTTCAAAAGATCAAACAAATCATGTATAAATAGATAATAGATCTAGTGACATAACATAAGAATATCAATTCCCTACAAAGATTATAACAATTACATACAATAAAGTAAGTAGGAAAATCTTGTACATATTCTATTAATCGACAAATGGTTTACAACTTACAATTAAAGAATTTGATGCAGTCCTTTCCCAAGTTCCTTGCCCAAGCTCTGTAATCAAACCGCTAGTATAAGTTTTCTTTCTCCTTTCTCTCCTCTTTTTCCCATGATATCCTCATTATTTATAGGATAGTAGAGATAAGATCAAAGGGTAGTTTGGATAAGATCTCCATGCCCAATATGAAAACCTCCTCGAGGTCAAACCACAGATACTTTGGGGTTTAATCTCCTCTCATGAAACCAATCCTAAATAGGGAGTATCAGACCTAGTCACGCCCTGCATTCTTGCAGGGAGCGACCAATTTCCCTTTGAAATAGGAAAATGAGAGACCGACGCTTTCTATTCATAGGTTATAAATGGGAAACCAACAACCAGGAAAAAAGGTACTACAAACACAGGGGAAAAGTTGTATGATTTAGTGTTTCATACTGCTAACCTCTAGATGATGGCCATCAGGTGATTAGGTGGAAAATAATTGCATAACACTAAGGTCTTAAGTAATTCTTAAATATGAGTCATTGATGCTTGGAGGCTTATCCCTTAGCCCTATCCATCCTATTATAGTAGGAAGGAAATCCCACTTATCGAAGGAACAATAGAAGGTTGTGCAAGATATGAAGAAAGGAAAACAATCTACCATTGTTAGGGCCCTTAGTGCAGGGAAATCCATCAAAAGGGTTCCCCCATGATAATCATCTCTTTCAATGCGAGAGGGGTAAGGGGTGACTATAAAAATCTATCCCTCAAAAGGCTCATTAAGAGCCACAAGCCAGATATTATATCAATTCGGAAAACAATTGTGAAAGGAGTACAATCCAGAGTGGGTTTTCAATCATGGCTAAAAAATTGGTCGTTTTGTTCATTGGATGCAGATGGGTAGTTGGAAGGAATACTTACTGGATGGAACCTAGATTTTAAATCACACTCCTAGTTTGCACTAAACTCTACCATTGTAGTCCAATTGGAAGAAAATAATTTAGGAATTAGACTAAAAGTGTTGAACATCTACGGGTTGTATGTAGACTGCGCCCCCTTTTGGGAAATTATGTTAGTTTATTAGGCATTGGAAGACCCTTTGACTCTCATTGGAGGAGATTTAAATCTCACCTTGTCCTCAAGAAAGGTATGGGGTTCAATGCAAGGTTAGACTCTTAAAGCAATTTATTTACATCATTTTTTCATAAACACAAATTAGTGGATGTGGAATCAAAAAAGTTGGTACCAACATGGTGAAACTTCCACATCGATGAGGCAATGATCTCTAAAATTTTGGATTGATTCCTGGTGTTAGAATCATTGATAGACAGTGTAACACACCCGACCCCCTAACCCTATCTTAGGCTGGTGGGATGTTAATATTTATCTTTCTCAACTCAACTCTTATCTATTTCCAAGAACCATGGATGAAATTTTCTTATCGAGATATTTCCAACGACTATGACCATGCCCAAATCCAATCTATAGATATAAAGTTATAGCCTTATGAATTTTCCAGACCCTCATTGTCAAAATCCACCTTACTGCCACGTGGCTTCCTACCACTCGCGCCATCCAACGTGGCTCTGATGTGATTTTTACTACCTGGCCCAATGGGCCCCCCAAATCAATGACCCCAATCACTTGGGCCTGCTCTCATCATCGTCGGGGATTCTACTCTCATATAGCATCAAATACCCCTCTCATTCTACTCTCATTCCAGTGAGTACCAAGTTGTATCCCTTTATCGCTCCAATCTGGATTCAGGTCTTCTCTGTTTCAGGATCATCATAATTAACTCATATTATCTTCCTATTTTATTCAATGAGATCTCTCCATTTTCTTCTCTCCTTCAATCTGCACTAATGAACACCTTTGTTCATTGCGGTCTCTATCCTACGAACTCATTGCTCTTGTACTCTTGCTCATAATGTTCTTCTATTTGTTGTGTTCTTTGTTCTTATGATGCCACTCTCGGTGACTAACTATTTTCTCTCATGTGTGATTCCCTTTTGTTCCTATGTGCACGTCCTAATAACCTTCCCCTATGTCTCTCTCTCCTTGTTGGTTTTCTAGTCTAGTGGTGTCTCTCCACCTTTGGTCTCTTCCTCCTCCAATATTCTTGGGAATATTGTGGCTTCTTGCAGATGCAACCTATAGCCTATAGATCCTACCATGAAGTGGAAATCCATGGTCTCCTCTTCGTCAGGTTACTTTAGTTGACCCATTTCCTTCTTCGAGAAGTCAAAACTGTCAATAGTTATTAACTGCCCAAACTACTAGTTATGACCTCCATAATTGATCATGTGGTTTCCTATTGATATGGTACAATGGTAGGTGTATGTTTATGACGTGAAAATATAAGTTGGCTTGATAATCAAGCTTCCTATTTTCTTCATAAAAACATCTCATCTCCACCTCATCGTCCCACTTCATCAGTCCCTGCTTCATCAATTACCACTTGTGTATCATGGTTGGTACTTTAAAGTTTGTTCTCTCTTAGTCATTTGTTTGGTATTTTTATTAATTAGAACATAATTGCATGATTCATAATCACATCATATGAATTCTTAGCATAATTACAGTCTTGGGGGAAAACATTTTGTTACGGATAGTTCCTTTCTTAAAAATTCTTGGTTTTCTTCTAAAGGTCTATCCCACCATCTCCCAAATCTTTTCCAAATGGACTCTAGGGGAGAGAAGCCTCCCTCTCCCTATTAAACTCAATCACGCATGGCTCTTAGAGAAATTTACAAGAAATTGGTTAAGGAGACATGGGTGCATTTGTATTTTAGATCATCATACTCCTTTATTATTTAGATGACAGACAACATTGTACTAATTAAAGTGGTCACGAAGAAGTTGTGAAAATCCTTCTAGGAGAAGACTCAAACAATGTTGAAAGAGGTAGAGGCTGAGATCAAAAGATTGTATTCAGAAATTTCCCTGAGAAATATCTCAACATGTGAATCATTTCATCTGTGTACCATGGAATCCCCCAGGCATACCATAATGGAGAAGGAAGAATTTATTTGGGTTCTAAAGAGATGTTGATCCATTCAGATAAAGGAGGGGGATATGTTGGCCCTTGACCAAGTTTTGAAGGATACTTGGTCATATTTGACCATTTTGGGACTGCGACAACTTGCTAAAGACGGAGCGCAACGCGAAGCAAGAAAGACCTATTTTTGGGTACCTTTTAGGGTTTTTGGATTGATGTAAAGGGAAAGGGATGTCGGCCCGTGGATTTACCCACGTTTAGGCCCATTTTGTAATTTATAAATAGATACTTAGGCAATGTAAGTAGGGGAGTACAAATTAGTGCAAATGTATAGCTAAAGGCTTAGTGCTAGTAGTTGGATCTGTGTGATCAGATGTGTATCGCAAGTGCTCTGTGCATGATTGTAAGGATATAGGAATGCTAAGTGCAAGTTGTTGTGATTTTGTGTTGAGTGCAAGGAAGAAGGATATAGCGAGCTACGCAAATCTTCTGTCCTGTGCGAAGTAAGGGTCGTTGAAGCTCTGTGTTGTAATTTCTTAACCGAGATAATATAAAGAAGAAGATTGTGTGGACGTATCCCCAGGGTGGGGGTGAACCATGATAACTTTGTGTAATGTGCTCTGTGCTTTTATCTAAGTGTTGCTTCCTTTTGGCTAAGCATTTGTTGTGATTAAGTAGATCTAGTTATGCTCTGTGCTTATGATATAAGAATGAATGTTAGATCTTATATATAAGATGTTTAGTGTTTGATCTGTTGAATCTAATCTATGTTTTGTGTCTAATTACTGAATCATCTTTAGTCTAAGTATTCATTGCGATGCTCTATTCCATCGGCGAAGTACCATAAGGGTTAAATATAGATGAATGATCTATGCTAAGTACCTTGTAGTAGATATAATCATAGATCGGTGTCCCAGCGAATGTTTCAGACACTTGAGTCCTGAAACCACCCCTGCCTCTACCTTGGGTGAGACTTCATATACTTCACAGGTGTTTCTGAAAGGGACAATAGTTAGGGATTTGTTGGTGCGCTCTTGAGCATTGAACCCCGGGTCTGCCCCTGTGCTAACAAATGGTTCCGTTGTCGGGACCTGAAACTGTGATTGTTGGGAACTGAGGAAAAAGAAACGTTGTGCAAAATAAAACTCTGTGTGTAGATTTGTTGCCCTAGTGCGCATATTTTTACTCGACTTGTGCAGCTTTGTTCCAGGAATAAGGTTAGATCTGAAGAAAGGAATATTAGATCCGAAGAAAAGAAGCGATATCTGAATGTTATGTGCTATAAGAAAAGTAAAAGTGGAAATTTATGAAAGAAAGAAGTCAGATCTGTAGAAAAGAGGTAAGATATGTAAGCTTTTTGCTCTAATAAAGGTAAGAATAGTCAAAAGTTCTTAGATCTGGAAGCTTTTTGCTCTATAGATAAGTGATTTTTTTATTTTTTTTCTAGAACATGGATCTAGGTATGTTTGATAGATTATGTCCTAGCTTAAAAACTAGGGCATTAATAGATGAAAGAAAGTTTGATATGAATAGATATGATAAGTATAAATATAGATATGTTATACCTATACATAGAAAGAATGTCTGGACTAACAAGTGGATGCAGGATCCTAGAAATATTTTTTTGTAGGCCAGTCATTATGATCCTAGCGTGCAGTACAAGAAGAGTTGGGGATCAGTGAAGAGAAAGAGAGGATTAACTCTTTGTTATAGTTGCAGAAGACCAGGCCATCTTGCTAAGGAATGCCCTGGGAGAAACCCTAGTTGCCTCTGTTGTAAAGCTATGGACCATGAAGTATTGGATTTCCCTAGAATGATTGCTAGACTTGAAAAACTGAATACGAAACAAGCAAACTCTGAAGGAGATCAAGAGACTAAAATTATGGAAGAACCCTAGAAAGAATCAAAGATCATGTTATTGAAAATAAAAGAAACCCTAGATGATCATAAGGATGTCAGTTTGTTAGAAATCTTCAGAGAACAGGAGAAAATCGAAGTAAGAATAGGAGACTTCGACATTGACTATGCCCTGGATGAGGGAACACCGATGAATATTATGACAGAAAGAACTTGGGAAACCCTAGGAAGGCCTACTCTGGTTCCTTCACTAGGAACTATCGGATTATTTAAAGGCAAAATGGTAACCCTATGTGGCAGAATTACCCAGATAGCTATGAATACCCATGGAACTTCGAAAGAGGAAGAGTTCGAAGTCATTAGATTTATTGAGGATCGTTCCCCATTTCCAGCTTTGCTAGGAAAGATCTAGATTGAAAAAGACCAGATCTAGAGGAAAGAAGAAAAGGAAGCCCTAGAACAAAAGAAGCAAGAACTCATAGAATTTATGACTAGAAGAATTGCCTACTTGATGGAGGAATAAGAGAGAAGATCTCCACTGTTAAACACCAGGAACTTGTATGTCGAAGCTATAAGAGTGTTAGAGGAACCACGGAAGACCGAAATATCTAACCCATATGATGAAGGAGTATTACCCTTGGATCTGAGGAAAGATCCTAGGCAACGCGAAGTGACTATGTCAAGAGAAGATAAGATTCAGAATGGAAAGAGGGTGACCGAGACTAAGCTCACTGGTAAAAAGGCTAGGAAGCTAAGTAAGAAGAGGGCCAAAATAGGAAAGCTACAGACGACTCCAGAAGGAACTTCGCTGAAGGAAAAATCACAAGAATTGAACTTCATCGAGATATCAGAACAACGACATCTGGAACTTCACCATGGCACAGTAATATAGTCATTGGACCGATATACCCGTTTGACTTCTTCCCCGAACAGGTTGAAAAGAAATTATGGGTTCCCACTAGACCGTTGAACAACAACATAACAGATAGAACAGAGTTAATGCAGGCCCCATATCCATTGGAAGCAGACCGTTGCTAAGTTTCCTTACTTAGTCTATTGCACCACACACCTAGAATACTTTTTGCTAAGTGATAATTTGATCTCTAACCCTTAGATTACTTCACCCTGCGATCATTGCCTTGTTTCCTTACTGTTCATCGTAATCTCAGACGTCATTTTCACACCTGAGCTAGTGGACCCAAGATTGTATGTCGGACGAGCTCAGCGCTGTTGAGAAAGTAGTTGAAGAAGTTTTGACTGACCTAATGGATGAGAGAGTCATGTCAGAGAGAAGGATGTTTGCAGGTGTGCAAGAATCGTCATTAGGAGGAGTCCAAGCTTCTCCCTCCACTGCTCGCGACGCAAGATCTTCTAGAACCATGATCGAGACAAGAACAAAGCACAGAGATTATATTGCAAACACTAAGATGATCCCGCGCATTTTGTCGGTTTACATCCCACCTTTGAGCGCAAAATATTAACCACGACAGTGTACCCAGAGAATTTGAGTATAACTTGATCACCGCGTATCTTCCAAAAGGAGTGCGTGCAGTACATGTTGACCATTATAAGCTCGCAACACTAAAATTCAGTGATTTTAACCTTGGAGATCGCAAAACCTACAGCATGTTGGTTCCACATAAATACTTCACTAAGACCAGAGGTCGTAATCCTAATATTGTCCCACAGTCCTAGACCCAGAACCTCGTGCAGTCCACACTGCTCAACGTAATGAATATCCCTCACTTCGGCAGACACCAGGTAGTCAACGCATGCGTCAAGTTGCTGTTGTATTGCTATCACGGCGGATATTTATGGTTGGACCACCACATTACTGTGGATCCGACTTTGATCAATCGGATCACAGGACTCAACATGCAAGGCCCTGACCCACAAGACTTTTACCCAGGTAAGACCTCTGACCTAGCACTAGCACAGCGGATAAAGGAAACTTATGGCGATGTAGAGAACGACATGTGAGGCTACAAGGTAGCCTCCATCCAGAGCGGTGTAGTGCACCTTTCATGTCAATGGATCACGGGAAAATTAGTTCGTAAGAATAGACCAACACAGGTGACTGGCTTCGTAGTTGACCTCGAAGGGAAGTGCGCTGAGGGACTACAGATGAATTGGGCGCAGTATCTTGTCAACCAGTTAGAGTTGGATTGCAGAGGAGTGCAAGACCAAGGGTATGAGTTCCACTTTAGTTGGCTACTCATACTCATCACTTTCATCGCTTGGGAGATGCTAGAGGGAGCCACTTTCCCAGAGATCAAACCTTTTGAACCACTAGCCATGAATTTTTGTACGTTGTGGTACTCCAGCGACATGAACAAGCAGTGGCAGTCTAATGTTGTCTTCCACACCTACTTTAACCAACTGAAAATTGCAATTCAGTCTACACCACAAATCACCCTGAACGCACTCCATAGATGAAGTTTAGCGTGGATCGCCACTTCATCTACATTACAGCGTGCGGTGATGAACATAAAAAATAGCTCCAATCCTACTACAAGATGATAGAGGACAACTTGGAGGAGATCACCAAGGAATGGTCAGCAGACCTACTTATTGCAGTAGACCCCACAGATATGTCCGACGAGGAAATCCCTGAAGCTATGTCAGATACACCTGGGCCAAGCAGGACTAAGAAGGATGACAAAGTTGAAGATATCCCTAGCACATCCGTGAAGACTACTTCGATCTCACCTACGTAGGGAGGTGATGGTGACAAGCTAGGTAGTACAGAAGTGGAGAAAAATAGAGGCAAAGTGACTCCACCAAGAGAGGAGGAGGATCCCTCCATGAAAAGAAAGATGACAGCACCAAAACCCTCCTCCCAAAAGAAATCTAAGGCTACCTGGACCACGCTTAAAACTACCCTTACCCCAGATGACTTTGACTTATTAATTGTCACACTGAACGACGTTTCACTCGAGCTCGCAGAAAAGAAATAAGAAAAGTAAGAGGAGCTCTTCAACCGAATCAAAGGCGAACTCAAAGAAGTGCAGCAGGCACTCCAATCCAGCCAAGCAGTGTCTATAGTGCCCTTGATAAGAGAAACATCAGGAACAGGCGATGAGCCCACACAGTTACACCAGATCGTTGATCAAGTCGAAGCTCACCTTCAACGAGCTCAATAAGACACAACACAATCCACCCAAGCTTTGATGCAAGCACAGACAACACTTCTAGAACAACAGAAGGAGACAGAATGGAAAAATATTGCCCTGAAAGCGAAGTGGGATGAGGAAAATCTACAGTTTCTAGCAAAGCAACTTGAAGTCCAGGAAAGGATTCACAAGGCATTTCACTCTGTGACAGTCATAGAGGTGAAGATGGAAGACCGTCTTCCACAACAGGTGACCCAACTGGAAGAAGTAATCCAACAACTCCAACAATGCATCACAGATATGAAGCTCCACTTCATGCCTGAGACCCCTCAGAAAATTAGAGATCTAAGAGAGTCCACTGCTCGAAGCAAAGTTGGCCGGTTAAAAACCTTTTCCTTGGAATGCAAGAAATTGAGTGCTAGAAGCGCCCAGGCTTATGAAACCCTCGCAGAGACTCCAGAATTGCAGACATTTGAGGCACAACTCCAAGAATCCAAGCAGCATGCAGACACGCTACAGGCACAGATAAAGACTTTGACCTCGGTTTAAAGAATGAAGAGGTTTGCAGAACAACACACAACCCAACAACAAGTACATGCACTGCAAAGTAAAGTGATGGAAGTCTCCCAATGGCTTCAGTCAATCCAAGAAAAGGCATGCCAACTGTTCGTTGAAATTGAAAACCAGGAAGTTGAACTCGAACAGGTTGTCATCACTGCAGAACAGCACCTGGAAGGACCCCTCAATGACACACTGATCTAGGGGCTTACTGAGCAAGAGGTTTTCGCACTGCTGTAGGTCGAAGCAACTCGGGGCATTCGAGGTGGAATTGAACAGACCTGAGTGACTCAGGACGAGTCACAGGTGAGCGTTGGGGGCCTGTTGGCCCTTGACCAAGTTTTGAAGGATACTTGGTCATATTTGACCATTTTGGGACTGCGACAACTTGCCAAACACAGAGCACAACACGAAGCAAGCAAGACCTATTTTTGGGTACCTTTTAGGGTTTTGGGGTTGATGTAAATGGAAATGGATTTCGGCCCGTGGGTTTACCCACGTTTAGGCCCATTTTGTAATCTATAAATAGATACTTAGGCAATGTAATTAGGGGAGGATAGCTTAGTGCAAATGTATAGCTAAAGGCTTAGTGCTAGTAGCTGGATCTGTGTGATCGGATATGTATCGTAAGTGCTATGTGCATGATTGTAAGGAGATAGGAATTATAAGTGCAAGTTGTTGTGGTTTTGTGTTGAGTGCAAGGAAGAAGGATATAGTGAGCTGCACAGATCTTTTGTCCTGTGTGAAGTAAGGGTCATTGAAGCTCGTGTTGTAACTGCTTGACCGAGATAATATAAAGAAGAAGACTTTGTGGATGTATCCCCGGGGTAGGGGTAAACCACGGTAACTCTGTGTAATGTGCTCTATGCTTTGATCTAAGTGTTGCTTCCTTTTGGCTAAGTGCTTGTTGTGATTAAGTAGATCTAGTTATGCTCTGTTCTTATGATATAAGAATGAATGTTAGATCTGATATGTAAGATGTTTAGTGCTTGATTTGTTGAATCTAATCTATATTTTTTGGCTAAGTACCAAATCATCTTTAGTCTAAGTATTCATTGCAATGCTCTGTTCCATCTGCAAAGTACCATAAGGGTTAAATATAGATGAATGATCTATGCTAAGTGCCTTGTAGTAGATATAATCACAGATTGGTGTCCTAGCTAAGGTTTCAGACACTTGAGTCCTGAAACCACACCTCCCTCTACCTCGGGTGAGACTTCATCTACTTCGCGGGTGTTGCCGAAAGGGATGGTAGTTAGGGTTTTTTTGGTGCGCTCTTGAGCATTGAACCCCAAGTCTTCCCCTGTGACAACAAGATAACAATACGATTTTTTTTCACCAGTATGCAAATCACTAGAAGATTATGAACTCAATATGGACATAAAAACATGGATTATTGACCGAGTTCACATGTTAAAATATATGGTTGAGGAAGGTGTTCATCACTTCTAAGCTCTATTCAATAAAAAGAGTGAGTTCCTAATCCAAGAAATCATAGAATTTATCTCCAAAATCCCAACCACATTTTCTAATGAAATGAACTAGGCATTGGAGGAGATGGTTATTGAGTCTAAAATCTTAGCAAATCTAACCTCCATGCAAAAAGGTAAGAGTCATGGCTCAGATAATCTCACTGTAGGATTCTTCATTGGCTTCTATGACTTAATAAAATAATATTTGTTGAAGGTGGTTAGAGAGTCTTAGAGTTCAAGGAAGATGTTGGGTTCATTGAACTCCACCTTTCTCACTCTTATCCCTAAAAACACGATGGAGTATCATTCGATGACTATCGACCCATCACATGCTACAATGTAATATACAAAATAGTGGCTAAGATTATTTCCAAAATATTAAAATTGATTATCAGTGAAGTCATTATCAAAGAACAATTTAGTTTCTTGCAACGAAGACAAATACATGATGCTTTGTCGATAGTGCAAGAAGCATTACACTCGATCAAGTTGTCAAAACAACTTGCAGTAATCATTAAGTTGGATATTTATAAATCCCACGACCATGTAAATTGGACCCTTTTATGGTTACTATTGCTAAAAATGAGTATGCATCTATCCATTGTTAATTGGATTATGGATTGCGTAGAGTCTATTTCTTTCGCAGT
Source organism: Picea engelmannii (assembly GCA_009831015.1). NCBI lineage: Eukaryota > Viridiplantae > Streptophyta > Pinopsida > Pinales > Pinaceae > Picea > Picea engelmannii. The sequence goes on from ML784670.1 coordinate 532,023, forward strand.
GCTAATAAACGGTTTCCCATCTAGGTTTTTTTGTGCCTCTAGGGGGCTTAGAAAGGGGTACCTTCTATCCCCCTTCCATTTTCTCAATGTATTCGATGCTCTAAGAAGGATAATCCATGAAGCTAGATCAAAAGGAAAGATTAGGGGAGTTAAGGTATCTGACCAAGTGCCCATCACACACTTGCTCTTCATGGATGATGTGCTTTGTTTCACTCAGGAGAATCCACAAGACTTCTCATCGTTTGATATGGATTTTATAAGAAGAATGAAATGAATACAGATTATTAACAGGTGCTTAACACAAAATAATAGAGATACAGTAAAACTGGTTTTCTATTCAATAATGAAATAAGATGAAACTGTAAAATGCAGCGGAAAGAAGCTTGCCGGAATGGTGGCAGCTTATCTTTGAGAAGAGATGTGACGGTTGCACGCATTCGCAAGAAGAAGATTACAATGAGGCTCTGAAGGCCTTTATACAATAAACAAGAATGAAAAAAACCCTAGACATCCAAAAACTTAATCCTAGGAGATGAAGCGCCAAAAGTCATGTGGGCCCTGTTTGGGTAAGTTAGTACATCAACTTCCCGGGGTCGTAACTTTTGCATATGATCTTCGTTTTAGGCGTGTGATAGCCTGTTGGAAAGGTATCATTGAGGATATTCATTTTGGGGGCTCAATCATCCCATCAGCTATCATTGAGGAGATCGATCCCGAAAAACCTTCATTTAGGCCCTAATAATGGCCCAGGAAGTTAAAACTGCTAAAAATAGTAAATTGCCAAAATTGTCAGAAAATTGTTTTGAGCCAGTTGGAAAAGGTGGATGGCCACCGATATCCATATGGATCAATCCTCCCTCCTTAGGAATCAATTTTCTCTATTTCTTTGAGGTCCCCCATTAGATGAGGAATTTTTTGTTGAATTTGGCCCCGGGTGAGCCACTTGCCTTGGTGCAGGAGTTGCCCTGCTTTGATGACTCGATAAAGCTAGATCCTTTGTTTTCGAGTGCCATTGATATATGTGTCCACAATATGATCATTGGATGCCTATTGTTTGTAGTCAGGGTTGAGCTTTGTTGGTGTCAGTTGTTCTACTACTTCTGAGATGTCTAATAATGGTGGGAAATAAGGGTGAAGGAGATCCACGTTGAACGTTGGGTGCAGACCAAGGAAGGGAGGAATGTTGAGCTCAAAAGAATTGTCCCCCATGGCCTTGGTGATAGTGTATGGCCCATAACGGAGTGGGAGAAGCTTCCGATGGGGTCCTGTAAGGTGTTCTTTCTGCAAGTGCAACCAAACTTTTTCTCCCACCTGAAACTTATGTGGCACCCGATGTTGATCATGGCGTTGTTTGTACTTGTCATTGGACTTCTATAGGATATCTTGAACCTGTTGGCGGATGTGTTGGATCCACTCAATGAACCAGGTGGATTTGTCAGCTTCAGCTGGAGCAGGAGATGAGTCGGTCGAGGTGACCGCAAGGGGAAGTGCAACATCTATGGGACCCAATGGTTGGAATCCCAACCCCACCTAAAAGGGGCTATGGCCAGTTGAGCTATGAAGGGATCAATTGTAGCTATGTTGGACATAGGGAAGGCTCTCATACCATGTGCGAGGGTGCTTTGAATTATACATGCGAAGGATATGCACAATCATTCGATTTACAACCTCGGTTTGGCCATCTGTCTGGGGGTGGAAGGTCGTGGATTTGGTGAGCTTGGTGTCCAACAGTGACCAGAGGCTCGACCAGAATGTGTTGAGAAATCGACTATCTCAATCTGAGACAATGGTTTGTGGGATTCCAAAATGTACTCAAACTCGTTCAAAGAAGATCTTGGTAGTGGCCTCTACTGTGATGCTCTTCTTGCAGGCAACCAGAATTGCCATCTTAGAAAAGCGATCAACAACCACAAAAACACAGTAATTTCCCCGCTTGGTAGATGGGAGGCCCAACATGTAGTCCATTGAGATGGATTCCCATGGCCTGTCAGGAGTAGTAAGAGGGGTGTACAGGCCCTATTTCTTAGTGGTCAGTTTGGCAATAGCGCAGGCAGTGCAAGACTTGATATACATGTTGACCTCCTGTCGAAGTTTCGGCCAGTACAAATGTTTTTGTAGCATCCCCACAGTCTTTTTGACGCTGAAGTGTCCTGCCACCCAATTGTAGTGGGCTTCCCATATCATCTTCACTCGCTCACTTGATGGAACATAGATATGGCCCAAATGACACAACAACCCATCCTGAAGATGGAAATTATCGACAACTTCATTTGCACCCAACATTTGGTAGGTGGTGGCGAAGTCAGGGTCTGTCTCATAGAGTTTGGGCCATCCAGATGTCTCATGGCCACAAGAGTCTAGCACCGTGGTGAGTGCTGCAACTGGCAGTCTGTTGATGCAATCAACAACGCAATTGGTGCTTCCTATTTTATACTTGTTGTTGAGGTGGAATTGCTGCAAGTATGTGGACCACTTTTGATGGCGGTCATTTTGAAATTTTCCCTGTGTCTGCATGAACTGCAGTGGCTTATGATCAGTGTGGATGACTGTCTCCTTCCCAAAAATGTAATGTCTCCATTGGCGGCAGGCTTGTACAATGGAGTACATTTCCTTGTCATAAGTAGGGTACTTACAGACAGTATGTGACAGTGTCTCACTATGATAGGCCACGGGGTGGCCGTGCTGAGTGACAATGACACCCACAACATAGTCTGAAGCATCTGTCACAATTTCAAAGGGATGCTTCAGGTCTGGTAGTGAAAGTACTAGGGCTGAGCATAAGCGCTACTTCAAATCATCAAACGCTTATTGTTGGGACCGACCCCATGAAAATTTTTCCTTACCACCACCCCTGTTTATTTGGCTGAGGGCCCATGCAATATGGGAGAATCTCAACACGAACCTACGGTAGAAATTGGTAAGGCCCAAGAAGCTTCGAAGCTCAGTGAGTGTTGTTGGGGCTGGGCAGTCATGGATGACCTGGATATTGGCTAGATCCACATATACACCATGTTGATCAATGATGTATCCTAGGTAATGGACCCTGTCCATGCCGAAGGATCATTTTTCCAAGTTGGCGTATAGCTTTTGCTGCCGCAAGGTGTGAAAAACCTGCTAAATATGCTGCAAGTGTTCGGCCCAAGTCTTGTTGTAAATTAGAATGTCATCCAAATACACCACTACAAACATATTGGTGAATGGTCATAGGATATCATCCATCATCCTCGTGAAAGTGGCTGGAGCATTTTTCAAACCAAAGGGCATGACCAACCATTCAAAAAGGCCTTCCTTTGACTTGAAGGTGGTCTTCCATACATATATTTGTTCTATCGGGACCTAGTAGTAGCCAGACTTCAAATCAATCTTACTGAAGTATTTGGCCCTCATGAGTTGATCAAGGAGGTCATCGATTCAGGGAATTGGATATCGGCTTCTGACTTTGATTTTATTCAGAGCACGGTAATCAATACAGAGTCGCCAGGCTCCATATTTCTTCTGTACCAGCACGATTGGGCTCCCGCAAGGTGATGAGATGGGATGGATGTGCCCCCTTATGGAGCAGTTCTTGGATCTATCGCTTGATCTCCTGATTCTCTAACAAAGAGCGGTGATAGACTGGCCCATTGGGAAGTGGTGCATCGGGGGTCAGATTGATGGGGTGCTTGACCTGGCAGTGCAGAGGTATCCCTATAGGTGAGGAGAAGATATCTGAGTATTCTTCCACGACCTTATCTACTTGCTTCTGCTATGTGGAGAGGTCGGCTGCAGAGACCCTGGATGTGGCTGTGATATTTTTCTTATTCTGAGAGCGAATCACGAAGAAGACAAACTTCCCCGTCTAAGAGATGACCTTCCTGCATTGCTTAGCAGAGATCAAGGAAATAGCACTAGGTGGGACTGCCTCGGGTACCCTGTACAATTTCCTGTTCAAAGTAATAATAACACTACGAGGCCTAGACTCATATACAACATGAAATTTCCATAAATAAGGTTGGCCCAAAAGAACATCACAAAATTTGAGAGGAGAAACATCACATAATACCTCGTCTTTGAAGGGCTTGATGTCGTACGACAGTCGACACTGTTGGCTGACGCAGAGATCGCTTCCTTGGCGGAGCCATCCAATGGTGTAGGGTTGTGGGTATGACATTGTTGGTAGGGCGAGATTGTTGATGACCTCTGTTGAGATGAGGTTCTTATGGCTACCGCTATCAATGATGAAGTGCAGTGGGGTGCCTTTTACCTGCATCTGTGAAGGGAAGAGGTGCTCTTCTTCTTCTGGCTCGTCTGGTTCACCAGGCTGGAGCTTGGTGGTAGAAACAGTGGCACTGGATTCCACGTCAATGATCCATATTCCCCTTTCTGGTTCTGGCTCAGATTCAGAATCTACATCTGATTCAGAGGCTTTCACTTTGGCCACCAATGACTGCTTTGAGCGACAATCAACAGTGTTATGCCAAGGGCTCTTATAGAAGTCACACCACTTCCCGATATCTTTCTGTGTCTTTTCGGTGTCCTTCTTTGCTTGCGGCTTGGACTGGTTGTCCTAATACTGTCCATATTTTCTCTATCCTTTGTTCTGTGGGTTGGGGCCACCCTTTCCCGACTTTTGTTGTGAGGGGTTCCCAGGCCCAAATTGCCGCGTCTTTTGTTTGAGCTTCTGCTCGATTTTGATGGCATATCGGTAGGCTACGCCCAAGGATAAGATGTCTAGAAATTCCATTTCAGTCTGGATGTATCTATGCAAAGCACCGCGATACTTGAGCACCAGATGTCGCTCTAAATCTTTGATACCCATTTTGGTGCGCAAGGTATGGAAGATATTTGTGAAATCGGGCACTGCTTGGTCTCTTTCTTGCCGCAGTGTGGTCCATTTGGTATATAGGTCATCATAACTTCCGACAGGGTAGTATTGTTCCTTAATAGCATCCCTGAAGGATTCCTAGGTGGTCGTGGCTGAAAATAATGAGGTTTCCTCTGTTTCCTTTTGCTCACAGAAAGTTTCCCACCAATCTTTGACATGGGGAACGACTTTGAGGAGTGCAAAAGTAATATTTTCTCTATTCGAAAAGTTATGGAAAAAAAAATACCCTTCTAGTAGATTCAATGTAACACACCCACTACGAAAATCAAAATTTTCGTCGATTTCTCGAGGATCAAAATACGCGAAATACTCACGAGGGCCTAGCATCATCTAGTTCCTCATATGTTCACCTCCATGTGGTTGTGGGTCACGACTACGAGTTGAACCAATACGTTGTCTCTTCGCACTTCGCAGCTCTGTGATACCAGAACGTCGAGTCTTTCGACTCTGCAAACCCCGAAGCTTGAAACAATGAAACGCAGAACTCTGATAGGGCTAGCGAATGGAAAGTTTCCCTCCAAAGGGAGATCGATGGTCGTAAGCCTCCCTTGATTCAACGGTATGGATGCTTCTGGGATTTCGATATTTGGGAGTTCGAAATGCAACGACTCCAAGACTCCTTGTCATTCAAATCTCTGAATTTTGTTATGGGAATTCGTGTAAGAGATCGACGGCTCTTAAGAGTGTGGATCCAATGGTCCACGAGATTTCAGTACTTTTCCCTGAACTCTGACCACTCACCACACGTCTCCTTTGATGGACGGTCTAGATTCCTTCGGGACTTCTCCTTTCTATTACCAAGCATGTCGGGATTTCGGGTATCGGGATTTCACAGTTTGCAAAGGCAAGGTTTCCCGGATGCCGAAATGTCGAAACGTCGACCGGAAGCCACGTGTCCCTTCGATGGATGGTGGTGACCTTCAGCCAAGATCAATGGTCATGATCTTTTTGGGATGATCAATGGTCACGATCAAATCCTGGCTTTCTTTAATCTCATTCACACCTCATGCCATTTCGAGGTTTCGGTGATAGGGTTCTTTCCCTTTGGTTTCCCGAGTGCCAAAACAACGAAGCGCTTACCAGAAGCCACGTGTACTCTATAGATGGATGGTCCAGGTACTTCCATGGACCATGGGGTCTACGGTTTCGATTCCTTCATCTCTTGCAAGGGTAAAAGGGGTCGTGGAATTAAGGTCTACGTCTCTTCCTCAAATCTAACATTCATTACAGACCTTGGAACCTTCGAGAGGATCACGTTCGTGCATTTCTTGCAAAGGCGGAGAGGGGTCAAGGTATTATTTTCCACGTTGCTTCCCCATATCTAACGGTTTTTACTGACCTTGGATCCTCTGAAAGGATCTCGCGACACGTGGCCTCCCTTAATCGGATGGACCAGATCTATTTTGGGATTTCCACTATGGAGTGTCTCGATCTCTTTTCATCAGGACTCCCGAATTCTCAAAATCCGAAACCCTGATACCGACTCTTCTCTCGGGACTTTCGCCTCTGTTCACGAGGGCTTAACCCTCATGTATCTCCTGACAGATCCTTCGGTTGTCGGGTTTTCTAACTAAGATCTGACAGTTCAGATCATCCCATGCTGTGCACTCTCCCACTGCTCCCTGGACGTGGAAAAACCAACGGTCCAGATACTCTCACGGACCTTGGGGATCTACGGTCCCGATTTCTTTGCTACTCATGAAGATAAAGGAAAAGGGTTAAGGCATGTAACGTCCTTGTTTCTTCCTCCAACCTAACAGTCGTGAATGACCACAGATCTTCCGATGGGATCTCGTCCGTCGATTGAAACCTATCCCTATTGTTGGAGTCGCCTTTGTTTTTTCTATCCCACCTCGAATTTCATGTCTTAATGCTCGAAATTGAAAGATGGTTTTCGTATCTGTGGTTTCAAAATCTCTGAAGTCTTATCACGCGATCGGTGATAGTTATTATACTCTCGAGGTGAGTTCTACTTTTCGTCAAAATTTTTCCCCCTTTGTTCTACCTCGGGATTTCGTATGTTGGATGCTATAGATCACGTAGTTCACAAGTCCCGAGCAACGAAACGATGAAATTTCTTTAAAATTTTACCCAGGGAAGTAACGAAAGTAAAATTTTCCTAAATCACAATTAAACATCATCGAGTTTTCGCGTCTCGGTGTTCACTAAATCCAAAAGTTTTATTGTCGTAACCCCGATAGTCGAAACCACAAATTTCTTGTTTTAGTAACCCGTGTCAAGGTTAAAGGTAAAAGATTAGCCATGGTTAAGTCCTGTCGGAAATTCGCAACTCGGTGTGTTCTCTTTTAAAAAGATACACTGTCTAAGCCCAGAGACACGAAGTCACGGTAAAGATATAAACATAACTAATTAAACACTTAATCCGATTTTATCCTCCCTTTTAATTAAAACATATCATCGTGATCTCACAATTTCGCGACTCGGAATGCAAACTTCCCGGAAGTTATACCTTCGAAGCTCCAAGTCTCGATTTGGCGATATAAATAATTATGTAATTAATTAAGCACCTAATCACAATTATGTTTTTATTAACCAAAGTCAATCATCGCAATTTCAAGTGTTAGAGGTTCAAAGGGTTAAAGCAAAAATTCTCGATACAACGAGTACCGAAAGATTAATTAACTTTGGTAAAACCAGATTAATTAAGCTAAATCAGTATCTCCCATGTTTTGATGCTTGCACATCTTACGAGGCAGTCTTAATTCTTCCTTACGCCAACTGACATTTCAAACCGCCAAAATTTATGGCATTAATTAGAAATAAGGCGAATCGACAAATAAAGATTGGGTTTTTATTGCTAATCTTATTTTTAAACGTGATTTGACCGATCTGTTCTTAAAAAGTACCGAGTTTTCGAATATATAGAGTTGTTATTCATTATAAAAAATTCATTTCTATATTACGCAGAGCACACTTTCTCAGCGAGCTAACTTCTGTATGTATACATATTTTTATCGCAGAAGAGATAAATCAGGATCTCCCGTCATGGCCCCGCGAAAAGCATCTAAAGCCAACGTTGAGGTTTCAGGACAAGGTTCGGACAACGTCGCTGATACTTCACCTCGAAGTGTCGACTCTGTCTCGAACTGGTCGTTCGTTTCTGATGTTCTGCAGGACGAATTAGTGGATTATTCTGATGATTCCAGCGACAATGAAAAAGATGACATAACCACCAAATATAAGATCGTCATTCAATCGAGAATGCATAAAGTAGCGGCCAGGCCACGACTGCTCCCCTACTATGATATGGTCTGATGGGCATTAGACCATGTGGACATACCAACCAGAACCATCATCAATGAGCAGAAGGTCACCATCGAGACTTTCAAACATGAACATCTGCAAGCTATGTACAAGTTTCCCACAGTGTCCGACCTTACATATGATGCCGAATTCTTGAAAAAGTTCAAATAGAAGGAATGTGTGCAGTATGACAAGACTATGTCTAGTTTAATAAGATATTGGGTTTTGCACACTGCGAAGTTCAGGGCAGACAGTAATGGTATATATTCAATAGCTTCCTTGGAACCACAGTTCAAGTATGTAGCTATGATGACATGCAGATTATATAGGAGAGAGGACACCTCACATTTCTTTCTTCAATGGGTGCCTCTAATACATCAAGTCGCTGAAGGTTGTTTCTTTGACTGGGCGAAAATTTTCTCTGATAGCTTGACCAGTCGGGTTACAGAGTATCAGGCGCAGAAAGAGAGCGGAAAGATTTCTTCATTTTTTATGTTTGCATACATTATGGACGTCGTGTGCTTTCTAACGCCATTTCCCTTGCTGATTTGGAGTTGGACTCTAGCAGAGGCCAAGCCCATCCACGTCTATCATTCAAAATTGTGGGAAAACAAAGCAACAGATTTCGTATATGAAATCTTCAACTGGGTGATGGTACCTCTGCATGTCACTATTTTCGTCCACCCGCCACCCAGGATCTCGAACAGTATAGTGATGAATTTGAGCAGTATAGTTGACTGGTATGTAGAAGCCGAATTCTCATATCTCAGAGTTTTCGGGGCTTCTGTTCCCCCGCATGCATTTCCATTATCTATCCCCGACAAGATGGCTTGTCGCAAAGTTGCTAGACAAACAATAATCGGTGGCATAAACAAGGAGCTTAAGGGATACTCAAAGAAGGTATGGCCACCTTTTCCTGTTCATTTAAATTCATATTCTTTGATAGATTTCGGGCATGCTAAAGCTGAGGCAGCAGCCCTGGAAGACCTAAAATTGGTCCTTATTGAATTAAAGAAGCACGATCCGCAAAGGGTCGTGAGTAATCATTTGGTCAGTTGCAGACTCAAGAGATTTGAACACAAAAAAATTTCCTCAGATGACATTTTCTGAGGCACAAGATCTTATGCCAAGATTTTAGCTCAGATACAAACCTTGGCACCTGAAGAGAGGGCCGATGTTCTGAACTTCCAAGAACATCGACGCAGTTGTCTTCCTGCAGTCTTATGGGGTGAGAATCTGAGTACAACAGAAGTGAAACAAAAAGATGCCGAAGGCTCCAAAGATGCGACACCCAGTCAAGAAAAACACCAGGACGGGGAAGAGAAAACTAAGAGTCCGAAAGCAGAGATAAAGACTCCCGACCCGCCGAGAAAGCAGACTCTGGTTACTACCCCGTGGCAATCAACCAAGAAAATCGGAGACCCCATCACATCCATTACTCCCTTGCAGTCAACTCAGGGAAATATTGACGCAGGGTGGATTTTAAATAAAGAATTGAGGCCTATAAGGGTGGAAGAGCTCCCTCCAAATGAGTTCTTCTTTGATAAGAAAAGAAAGGTTGTGGTAAAGAGATAATTCTATCAGCAGGGAGAATCGATAGCCAAGAAATACAAAGTATTGAATGATGGGAAATACAAGAGGAATGAACAATTCGTGACGGAAATAGCTGGGACATTAGGGGCATATGCCACAACGAATCAATTTTCAGCCAGGGTTTTGAAAAACCAGCTGAAACGAAAAAGTCGCCTCATCAAAACCCTAGAAGCCAAACTAGCTATTGCAGAGGAGGTTTCCAAGGACCAGGCGAGTGTTGGGATAGAACAAGCAAGGTTGGCTGATAAAAGTGAGATAGAGTTGCTCAAGACTAAGCTCGAACAAGCAGAGTTGGTGGTTCGGAATGGTCAGATACAAGTGGGCCAGCAAAAAGACTTGATTGAACAGCTACAGGCCAGTGTAGAAATCGCCAAAAGTAAAGTTATAAATATCGGGATGTTCCAGTCCCAGTTGATGGAGATTCGGAGCAGAGTTTCTGCAGCCCAGAGAAATTTACTCGCCAAGGTAGAGGCGATTCGGGACAACTGCTTGCTTGTTAATCAAGTTTTGGAAAATTTATCTGTTAGAGAAAGAGAAGCTGGAGCAGCACGGGTTGCCTTTCAAGAAGCTGTGATAGCCACAAACAACAGGGAATCGGGAAGTACTCCCAGGTTTACCATTTCGGAGAAGACAAGAGGAAATATTATATTAAAAGAATGGGAACACAACATCTCAAAAGGTAAGCTGCAAGCCAAGAGGGTAATGAAATCCTTAGAAGAGGCTTTTAGTTCTATAGATGGTAATCTGCTAGGCATTGATAGCGGAGGTAATGTCGAGGCATTGATTCAAATGAATATGGAAAAAATCTCACTTGATTTAAATGAAAAAGAGGAAAGAGATTCGGCCGAGATCTCACAAGTGATTATGGCAGACATAGTCCAAATAGATAAATGTATGATTAAACCAAGTGTGCAATTGTGCGCTATCGACATTATAGACAAACAAATGGAAGACAGGTTGTCGCAATTAGCCCAAGATTGTTACTCTTTTGAAGCCAATTGTCAAGCAGAACCGTCAAGGCTGATATCTCGGTTGGTGGAAAGGTGTGTCACTTGTACCGAGCATGCGCGAGGACAAGCTTCTGGCACCAAATAAAGACATAGAGAAATAAATGGAACGATTTCTCTCCTCCTTATCATAACTGAAAATTTTGCAATGATTGAGATTCCATCTTATTGTAAAACTGTATAAATATACCATAGAAAGAAAGAAAAAAGGCTGGACCTTTTTGTGTCGATTGTAATAGAGGTTTTACATTTTGAGAGTTAATATAAAGCAAATCCTAAGATTCTCAATTCCGTCACGACTGTGTTATGAGTTTGTTTTCTTTTATCTCATATTTCATTTCATTTCATATTCGTATCTGATGAATGCTTCGCTATAATTTAGTGCAACCTCTACTATAGTGAATGAAATTTGGTTTTCTATATTGTTTACTATTTTTCCTCTGTACCAGCTATCAGCAGGTATAAGACCAGTCAACACTTTCATAATTCTATATATATTTTATGCTTCATCGGGTTATTTCTTTACATTTTTCTTCTTCTGTTTATACATGAGATTCTCCCTTGATAGGAGCCTTACTCGATAGACAACTAAATGTTTTCTCCCACCTCCTACCTTTTATTAAAATATAACCCAGTTACGGGAAAGAGCCTTTGATTTGCACCCCTTTTTCATTCCTGAAACCATAAACTCTCTTTTATACGACCGAATTGAGACAACACTTAAATTCCCCTTAAGGTTTTCTTACTTTACTGTTCCTCCATGACTGTCCCTATACCAACACAGCCCAATATCGAACCCGAATTATCAAATCAAACACACATTGCCTTAAACCTTTTCGATACTATTCTTAAAACAGTCACTACCCGGGTTGAACTTGAATGTTCATGGGCAGCGATTGAACATGATATAAACATCCAGGAATAGTTGGAAGCTAGACAACACCAACACAGAAATCATCCCTAGTTTCCCTTGCCGAAGATTAACGTTTCTTCTTTCTCTACCCTTTACTCACTTTCAGATGCCTAGACATTGTACTTCTAAGCCTTAAGTACAGACTCTGGAACAACATCTTTTTTGGTGCCATTGTCGGGGACCGAAGTTACGAAATCTTTTTCCCTGGGAAAAAGACATTTTTTTTTTCGTTGAGAGTGTTACCCTTTGATAGTGAACAAAGAGTACACACCTTTTTAAGGCTTTCCAATCTTTCACTTGGTGACTCCACAAATAATAAACTGGCATCCAGTCGAAGGAATACTAGACAAAACCCAGATGGTAAGCAGATTACACCCATTACCGATCTCGAGAAGATTCTAAAGGCGAGAGGCTCTCTTAAGCCAACCGCTGCAGTCTATAAGCTTAAAAACCCACAACTGAAGACTAAGAGTTCTTTTAAACCTTCAACTTCACGCATTCCTCTCTTTGATACTAAAGATATAACGTCAAACTGCTCCGAAGTTAGGAGTGAGATTCATTCGACAATCCCCTTAGTACACAAAGGAAAGGGCCCTTTTGAAAGTTCGTCAGCAGTTGACATACCATCTTTTCTTCAGTTAAATTTCCCGACCTCACCTAATTCTGAAGAGTGTGTTACACATTCGGTTTCCACACCCGTCGGTTCTCATGATTTCGTCTCTTGCAAATATGAGGAACCAAGTCCTAGCGTTCCTTATCATTCATCGTCGGATTTTCCTCTTCACGAAGAAAATAAAGATTCGCTTTTAATTTTCTGAAACCCCCTTTACGACTTTCCACTAATAACGATGGCAACTGTCGGAGGGGGAGGTGGAGGGTTTGTCGGAGGAGGTGGTGGAGGTGCTCCCGGGGGAGGAGATGGAGGTCAAGGGCCTGCCCCTCCTCCCAGAGTGTTTGCTAAAGTAGCAGCAAGATACGCTCCTTTGGTTTTACCCATCCCTTTACACGACCTTCCCTAAAATTATATAAAAAAATTGCCAAAATTCACTGGGGAAGGAGATCTAACCGCAGCCGAACACATTAATTTCTTTGATCAATTCGCATACATCCTAGGTATCGAACATGAGGACGTGTACTCGAGGATTCTTGTCCAAACCTTCGAAGGCCAGGTCCGAACTTGGTTTCGGAGTCTACCTGCAGCATCTATCTTGACTCTTATGACGCCTTGGAATATGCTTTCCTTAGACAATGGGGCGAAAGAAAGGACCACCTATATTATTTAATCGAATTTGGGTCTTTAAGAAAAAATAATTCAGAAACAGTTATGGAGTTTATTCAAAGATTCAACAAGTTGTATAACAAAATCCCAGCCGAGGTTAAACTGTCCCAACCCGCGGCCAAAGTAACTTTCGCAGGGGCTTTCGAACCAGATTTTGCACTCCTTTTGCAAGAAAGAAGGGGAGCCACTCTAAACCGAATGCAGGATGACGCTGTAGAAATTGAGTCGAATATGATGGCTTCTAGTAAGCTTAAAGCTAAAATAGAAACTGAGAAACTAAACGCTTTAGAGAACAAGCAGGGCCGTCAAGGTCTAATAGATCCACAGATGACAAAGTATATGATATGGCCAGAGTAATTAAAGAACTGTCAAATAAAATTTCTAGGATGGAGTTAGAACAAGCCAAAACTGATTCTTCCACCAAAAAGGACTTTAGGAGGAACCCAAACCCCCCAAATCAATAGAGACAGATAAAAAACGAAGATCAGAAAATACAAACTCCCCTAAAGAATGAAAATTTTATAGGAGTGAATGATTTACAAGATTTCGGAGATTTGGAGGATGATGTCACGAATTTAGGCGATGACTGTACACAACCTTTTTTGACTAAGGAGGATTATGAAAAATCTCTAAACACTCAACAATCATTTATCGAAAGTGAAGAAAGAGATTATACTGACCTTTGCAGTTATCAAGGAGAAACCAATATGATAATGGTTGAAGTCCAACCCAGGTACAACTTAAGATCTAAGAGCAAGCCCGCTTTAGAAAATCAACCTAATAAAATTCTCCCAAGAGGGAAAACTTATGAACCTACTCAGGAAGAAACAGTGCTATCTAACAGAAAAATCGAAGCAGCTAATACAAACACCCCTCTAACCAAGACCAAGAGTAATAAGTCTGTCCAAACCAATACGTTGGAGAAGAAGTGTTCTGAAGTCACATCTAAAGAAGTAGACAAGGCTGGAGGAGCTTTCAGTTTCGAGAATGAAATAAATAAAATTAAGATACCAATTCCTCTAGTAGAGCTAGTAAAAAAACCATCCTATTGAAAGCACATTACCAAAGTGATAGGCATTTCAGAACCAGAAATCCAATCTGACGTTTTAAACCTTGAAGATGATAAACCCAACATCACCTTTGGTCCACATTTTGAAGGATCCAAAGACTATGTTGCTCCCTTTTATATCACTTTGAATGTTTACAATCAATTGCTACATAATTGCATGCTAGACTCCAGAGCCTCACATAACGTAATGCCTAAAATTATTGTGGACAGATTGGGCCTCCAAATCACCAGACCTTATGGATATCTTTACTCATTTGATTCAAGAAAGGTTAAATGCATGGGAATGATAAAGGATTTAGTAGTCACCCTGGCACAGGTCCCGGTTAAGAGTGTCTTGATGGATGTGGTTGTTGCTGATATTCCCCCCAAGTACGACTTATTGTTGTCTAGGTCATGGGGAGCCAAGATGGGGGGTTCTCTTCAATTGGATATGACGTACGCCACAATTCTTGTGTTTGGTGGCCAATTTACTAGGCTATACAGAGAGGCGAGGCTAGCATATACAGTAAGTGACCCTAAGAATCCTAACAATTTCCCTATTTATATTGCAGATCAAGATTTAGGAAATTGTATCTTATCTTTTGATGATGGTTTAGATGGTTGCACAGACGAAATTGATATAGAGCATGAGGAGTCAGGTAACATGACCGGAGATATTTGTACCACCGGTACCTGGAAAATGTTTTTGATGGCGCCTCGTCATGCTAAGGGGCTGGTGCAGGAGTGCTTTTTGTGGCACCCGAAAGAAAGTTCGTCGTCCCTTTTTCTTACAGACTGCAGTAGGATATAGACTATACTAACAATGTATGTGAGTACGAAGCTTTGGTTTTGGTATTATAAGTTGTTAGGAGGCTAAAAATAAAAAATCTAGAGGTGTACGGAGATGTAGAGTTGATAGTCAAACAAGTAAATTGACAATACCAGGCCAAGCATCCCCAGTTAAGATCATACATAAATTGTGTTTGGGATCTAATGGAAAACTTTTTTCTCATCTGTAAATGTCCACTTTATCCCACGCATAGAAAACTTACAGGCTAATGCATTAGCTAAAGAAGCTTCAACCTTCACTCCTCCCATGACTTTCAAATTGAAGTATCACATAGAGATCAGACACAGACCATATGTACCGGATAACATCCATCATTGGCAGTTTTTTGAGGATGATGAGCAAATTAAGCAGTTTCTTGAAGCAATAGGTGATTTTTCCGAAACCCACGCAGATCAAGAAAACCATAATGAAAATATATGGATCATGCAAGAAGGGGAAGACCCTCAAATATTTCAAGACAAAATCACAAATCATCGCATGTTGGTCCTTAAAACAACTAGATTCCGAAAGGATTGATTTCTCTGGAAAGACTTTTTGATCAAAACGACATACCTGTAAAATCCACCTTACAACCCCAACCAGAAGAAGTGGAGGACTGTGATATAGGAACCAAAGAAGAATCCAGGATGGTAAAAATATCCAAATTCCTCCCTCCCGAAATAAAAAGTAAGTATAAAGACCTACTCCGACAGTATAAGGATGTTTTCGCCTGGTCTTATGATGAGTTAAGGACATACGACACTTCCGTAATTGATCACAAGATACCTCTAAAGCCCAGGGTCAAACCATTTAGGCAAAATATTAGACAAATCAACCCCATTTTGTTACCTGTGATAGAAAAAGAAGTTAAGAAACTTTTAGACGTGAAAATAATAGTACCTCTGAGATATTCAGACTGGGTAGAAAACCTGGTCCCGATCAGGAAAAAGAATGGGGAAATCAGACTGTGTGTGGATTTCAGAAATCTAAATAAGTTGTCTCTCAAGGACAACTATCCGCTACCCAAAATGGACCATGTGCTAGAAAAGGTAGTTGGAGCCAACTGAATGTCTATGATTGACGAGTTCTCTGGTTATAATCAAATCACCGTGAATGAACAAGATAGAGAAAAAATTGCTTTCACTACACCATGGGGTACGTTCATGTATGATAAAATGACTTTTGGTTTGATGAATGCAGGGGCCACGTTCCAGCGCGCTATGGACATCGCTTTCATCGGTGAAAGGGATAAGTTCGTAGTCATTTATCTTGATGATTTGACGGTTTTCTCTAAAACTGACGAAGAACACTTGATACATCTTAAACAGACATTCGAAAAATGTTGCAGGTTTGGTCTATCTTTAAATCCAAAGAAATCACATTTCACCATGTGAAAATGTAAGATTTTGGGTCATATCGTATCTAGGGATGGAATCAGGATTGATCCTAAGAGGATTGAAGCGATAGATACTATAAATATTCCTAGAAATGTAAAAGAGATTCAATCTTTCTTAGGAAGAATAATTTTTTTACGAAGATTTATCCCGAATTTTGCTGAGATTGTAAAACTGATCACAGGTATGTTGAAAAAGGACAGCGAAGTAAAATGGACAACCGAAGCCAAAGCGTCGTTCCCACACATTAAGAAAGTCATAAGCGAGGCACCTGTGTTAGTGAGCCCCGACTATCTAAAAGATTTTCTTATTTTCTCATTTGCCTCCGAACACACGATTGCCATGGTGCTCCTACAAAAGAACGAAGAAGGTTTCGAAAAACCGATCGCCTTTTTCAACAAGAGCCTTAGAGACGCATAACTAAAGCATGATATAATAGAAAAACAAGCGTACGCCATGGTAAAAGAATTAAAGGCATTCATAACATATGTACTACACTCCAAGATAATTGCGTACGTACCTACCAGTTCTGTGAAAGATATTTTGGTACAACCAGAAAACGATGGAAAAAGAGGGTGATGGCTTGCCAAAATCCAAGAATTTGATCTGGAAGTCAAACCGACCAAATTGATAAAAGGACAAGGCCTGGCCAAACTCTTAGCTAAGTCAAATTTCAAAGCCCTAGGTATCAATTGCCTACAGGAAGGCAATGAATACATGAACCTAAATGAGCTGAATGAGAAAACAGGCCCAAACAAGATCGAAGAGAAGTTCATATCATCAGGCTAGTACAAAGACATAGTATCATACCTGCTGACTCTAAAATGCCCAAATGAGCTATCACCATCAAAAGCCAGGACTTTAAAACTTCATGCGATTAAATATTGTATCGCCGAAAGTCAGCTATATTGGAAAGATCCACTCGGTTTCTTGTTAGTCTGTTTAGTCGAATCGGAAACTCAACGGGTTATAGACGAATTTCATGAGGGAGTTTGTGGGGGGTATCACGCTTGGAGAGATACAACTTACAAAATTCTGAGGGCTGGGTACTACTGGCCAAAACTTTTCTCGGACATTAATGCCAAAGTCCAAGCCTACAACCCTTGTCAACTATTTGCAGGTAAACAGAAGCTCTCGGCACTGCCTTTAGTTCCAGTCAAAGCTGAAGCCCCATTTCAGCAATGGGGTCTAGACTTCATAGGAGAGATTAATCCCCATTCCAGTGGTCAACACAAGTGGATCTTAACTGCAACAGATTACTTTACTAAATGGGTGGAAGCCATTCCAACCAGAAGGGCAACAGACTCGGTGGTAATCGATTTCTTAGAAGACAACATTTTGTCTAGATTTGGTTGCTCCTGAAAGATAGTTACAGACAATGCCCAAGCCTTTAAATCTATGTCTATGATCAGCTTCTGTCAAAAGTATAACATCGTTCTTGGCCATTCCACAACGTATTACCCCCAAGGAAATGGATTGGCCGAGTCATCTAACAAGAGCCTGGTAAATATAATCAAGAAAGTATTGGATGAAAACAAAAGGTCTTGGCATGTGCACTTAAAATACGCATTGTGGGCGAATCGCATAAGCACAAAAAGGTCTATTGGCATTTCACCTTTTCAGATGGTATATGGGACAGATGGTGTGTTACCTATAAACCTAGCGCTTCCAGTGATGAAGTTATGGCAAGATCAAAATGAAGAACCCAATCATGTCACCAAGAGGATAAATTAGTTGATTGATGTTCAACGGCATAGGATTGAAGTAGATGAAAGGTTGCAGAAGTACCAAGATGACATGAAAGCATTATTCAACCGCAAAGCAAAGGACAGAGATTTCCTCCCAGGTGATTTAGTATTAAGGTGGGATGCAAGAAGGGAAGAAGCAGCAAAACATGGTAAATTTGACCACCTCTGGTATGGGCCATTCAGAGTCTCGGCTCTGGAAGGAAAAAATTCTTTCCTACTGGAAAATATAGACGGTGAAATCCTCAATGCCCCTGTCAACAGGCGTTATCTGAAGCATTATATGACATAACAGTCACCTCAAAAAAAAATAAAAAAAATTGTATACTTATATATATATATATATATATTGCATACATATATATATTTTTCATTTGCACATTGCTTTTGATTTTATTTTTTCTTTCATGAACTTTAGACACTTTTCGGATAGCCCTGATAACTTTCTTATTTGCCTCTTACAGGATTCCAGCTGCACACAAAAAAAACAGGAGAAATAAACCGAAAGTTGGTGTGAGAAATAAATCGGCTTAAACAGGTGATACCCAAGATTTTTGATATTGTGCAAAGAAAATGAAACGACAAGGTAAAGATGAGATTTCCTAAAAGGCGTGTTCTAAAGGACTATTAAAGAAAACCAAGGTAACCTCATTCAGACAGCAACATCGTTCGAACTAATAAATAACAGAGTTGTTTCCTTGTTTAATCGTTTACAAAAGAATAAAACAAATTAAACGATTCACTCAAATTAAAGCAGTCAGTCAAAGTAAAGTGCCCTCGAAAAAGATTTACAAGAGTCCGTTTCAAATTTTTGACTTCTGTTTTTCAGACCGTGAGTCACTACCTGTCACCCTTTTCTATCTTCGGGTTTACCTTTTAAAAAGTCAGCATCTTTCCATTTCGCATACGAAGGGATAAGAGATTTTGTTTCAACCTCGTGAGCTTCAAAGCAGATTGTGGAAAGAAAGCAGGTCTTCACAACTCCCCGGTCCCCTGCTAAACGAAGGGACGCTTAAAGTGATCCTAACTTTCCTAGGTTTTTCAACGATTTCGGAGAATTGAGGCTTGCTCAAATAGAATGCCCTAAGAAAGTTATTTTCCCTTTTTTCCCTGAGAACGAAGGTGTTGTGAAGGTCAATGGAATATTGGTACCAAGTAATCAAAGTAAGTTGACAGACCTATAATGAAAAATATTACACAGATATCAGCCCTGATACAAACTAATTGCCCCCATCTTCATGCTCTAAAAAACAAATTATAAGACAGGTGGTGAAAGGAAATTCAGAAATGATTGCCCCCATCTAGTCCAAGAGATGTCGAAAGCAAATTCAAAAATGATTGCCCTCGTCTCAGCATTTAAATGCATAAATATATTTTGAAGTGGTGAAAGGAAATTCAGTAAAAGGGGACAGATAACTTCACTGGGGTACTGAACAGGCTTGCTGGAAGTGAAGCAATATCTGAGATATCTGTAAGGTTGTTATACATGAATATCACTCTACTCTGGTAACCAATTTTTTTTAAAAACCTGATCTACATCCCAAGTTCAGACGGGGCTTCCTGATTAAAAACATATAATCTTCTTCTTTTGATGCAAGCTGATAGCCACAAGATCTGTTGGGTCACCTAGAACTGTTTTGATTGTCTTAAGGTAGACTTGAATTTAGTAACGGGAAAGGGAAAGTCATGAAAGGGACTACGACTAAGTTTAAAAAGAGTATCTGAGTTTGAAAATCTTTTCAAGATAAAAAACGAAGTCTCTTTCCCCTTCGATACCTTGTTCTTAGGAACCTTTTCTCCTGATTGAAGCTATTGATTCCATTTACCCAATATCGGCATGTGGTCTACTGTTCTTCCCGTCTTACAAGAAAACGAGATCTCTAGTTGGAGCCTATGTTGGAGCCGCATTTGTTTTTTCTAGCCTGTCTCGAATTTCATGTCTTAATGCTCGAAATCGAAAGATGGTTTTCGTATCTGTGGTTTCAAAATATCTGAAGTCTTATCACGCGAGCGGTGATAGTTATTGTACTCTCGAGGTGAGTTCTACTTTTCGTCAAAAAATTTCCCCCTTTGTTCTACCTCGAGATTTCATATGTTGGATGCTATAGATCACGTAGTTCACAAGTCCCGAGCAACGAAACAACGAAATCGCTTTAAAATTTTACCCAGGGCAGTAACGAAAGTAAAATTTTCCTAAATCACGATTAAACATCATCGGGTTTTCATGTCTCGGCATTCACTACATCCAAAAATTTTATTGTCGTAACCCTGATAGCCGAAACCACAAATTTCTTGTTTTAGTAACCCATGTCAAGGTTAAAGGTAAAAGCTTAGCCATGGTTAAGTCCTGTCGGAAATTCGCAACTCGGCGTGTTCTCTTTTAAAAAGATACACTGTCTAAGCCCCGAGTTGCGAAGTTGCGATAAAGATATGAACATAATTAATTAAACACTTAATCCGATTTTATCCTCCCTTTTAATTAAAACATATCATCGTGATCTCACAGTTTCGCGACTCGGCATGCAAACTTTCCGGAAGTTATACCTTCGAAGCTCTGAGTCACGATTTGGTGATATAAATAATTACGTAATTAATTAAGCACCTAATCACAATTACGTTTTTATTAACCAAAGTCAATCATCGCAATTTTGGGTGTTAGAGGTTCAAAGTGTTAAAGCAAAAATTCACGATACAACGAGTACCGAAAGATTAATTAACTTTGGTAAAACCAGATTAATTAAGCTAAATCAGTATCTCCCGTGTTTTGATGCTTGCACAGTTTACGAGGCAGTCTTAATTCTTCCTTACGCCAACTAACATTTCAAACTGCCAAAATTTATGGCATTAATTAGAAATAAGGCGAATCAACAAATAAAGATTGGGTTTTTATTGCTAAATTTATTTTTAAACGTGATTTGACCGATCTGTTCTTAAAAAGTATCGAGTTTTCAAATATATAGATTTGTTATTCGTTATAACAAATTCATTTGTATATTACGCAGAGCACACTTTCTCAGCAAGCTAACTTCTGTATGTATACATATTTTTATCCCAGAAGAGTTAAAGCAGGATCTCCCGTCATGGCCCCGCGAAAAGCATCTAAAGCCAACGTTGAGGTTTCAGGACAAGGTTCGGACAACGTCATTGATACTTCACTTCGAATTGTTGACTCTGTCCCGAACTGGTCATTCGTTTCTGATGTTCTGCAGGCCGAATTAGTGGATTATTCTGATAATTATAGCGACAATGAAAAAGATGACATAACCACCAAATATAAGATTGTCATTCAATTGGGAATACATAAAGTAGTGGCTAGGCCACGACTGCTCCCCTAGTATGATATGGTTCGATGGGCATTAGACCATGTGGACATACCAACCAAAACCATCATCAATGAGCAGAAGGTCACCATCAGGACTTTCAGACCTGAACATCTGCAAGA
This sequence comes from Picea engelmannii, assembly GCA_009831015.1. NCBI lineage: Eukaryota > Viridiplantae > Streptophyta > Pinopsida > Pinales > Pinaceae > Picea > Picea engelmannii. The sequence goes on from ML784670.1 coordinate 553,401, forward strand.
TATGTACAAGTTTCCCACAACGTCTGACCTTACATATGATGCTGAATTCTTGGAAAAGTTCAAATAGAAGGAATGTGTGCAGTATGACAAGACTATGTCTAGTTTAATAAGAGATTGGGTTTCGCACCCTGCGAAGTTCATGGCAGACAGTAATGGTATATATTCAATAGCTTCCTTGGAACCACAGTTCAAGTATGTAGCTATGATGACATGCAGATTATATGGGAGAGAGGACACCTGACATTTCTTTCTTCAATGGGTGCCTCTAATACATCAAGTCGTCGAAGGTTGTTCCTTCGACTGGGCGAAAATGCTGTCTGATAGCTTGACCAGTCGGGTTACAGAGTATCGGGCGCAGAAAGAGAGTGGAAAGATTTCTTCATTTTTATGTCTGCATACATTATGGATGTCATGTGCTTTCTAACACCATTTCCCTTGATGAGATGGAGTTGGACTCCAGCAGAGGCCAAGCCCATCCACGTCTATCATTCGAAATTGTGGGAAAACAAAGTGGCAAATTTTGTATATGAAATCTTCAACTGGGTGATGGTACCTCTGCATGTCACTATTTTCGGCCACCCGCCACCCAGGATCTCGGACAATATAGTGATGAATTTGAGCAGTATAGTTGACTGGTATGTAGAAGCCGAATTCTCATATCTCATAGTTTTCGGGGCTTTTGTTCCCCCGCATGCATTTCCATTATTTATCCCCGACAAGCTGGCTTGTCGCAAAGTTGCTAGACAAACAGTAATCGGTGGCATAAGCAAGGAGCTTAAGGGATACTCAAAGAAGGTATGGCCACCTTTTCCTGTTCATTTAAATTCATATTCCTTGTTAGATTTCGGGCATGCTAAAGTTGAGGCAACAACCCTGGAAGACCTAAAATTGGTCCTTATTGAATTCAAGAAGCACGATCCGCAAAGGGTTGTGAGTAATCATTTGGCCAGTTGCGGACTCAAGAGATTTAAACACGAAAATTCACCCTCAGATGACATTTTCCGAGGCGTAAGATCTTATGCTAAGATTTTAGCTCGGATTCAAACCTTGGCACCTGAAGAGAGGGCCAATGTTCTGAAGTTCCAAGAACATTGACGCAGTTGTCTTCCCGCAGTCTTATGGGGTGAGAATCCGAGTATAGCGGAGGTGAAACAAAAATATGTCGAAGGCTCCAAAGATGAGACACCCAGTCAAGAAAAACACCGGGACGGGGAAGAGAAAACTAAGAGTCTGAAAGCAAAGATAAAGACTCTCGACCCGCTGAGAAAGCAGACTCCAGTTACTACCCCAGGGAAATTAGCCAAGCAAATTGGAGACCCCATCGCATCCATTACTCCCTTGCAGTCAACTCAGGGAAATATTGACGCAAGGTGGATTTTAAATGAAGAATTGAGGCCTATAAGGGTGGAAGAGCTCCGTCCAAATGAGTTCTTCTTTGATAAGAAAAGAAAGGTTGTGGTAAAGAGAGAATTCTATCAGTAGGGGGAATCGACAGCCAAGAAATACAAAGTATTGACTGATGGGAAAGACAAGAGGAATAAACAATTCGCGACAAAAATAGCTGGGACATTAGGGGCATATGACACAACGAATCAATTTTCATTTGGGGTTTTGAAAAACCAGTTGAAACAAAAATATCACCTCATCAAAACCCTAGAAGCCAGACTAGCCACTGCAGAGGAGGCTGCCAAGGACCAGGCGAGTGTAGGGATAGAACAAGCAAGGTTGGCCGATAAAAGTGAGATAGAGTTGCTCAAGACTAAGCTCGAACAAGAAGATTTGGTGGTTCGGAATGGTCAGATACAAGTGGGCCAGCAAAAGACTTGATCGAACAGCTACAGGCCAGTGTGGAAATCGCCGAAAATAAAGTTATAAATATCGAGATGTTCCAGTCCCAGGCGATGGAGATTCGGAGCAGAGTTTCTGCGGCCCAGCGAAATTTACTCGCCATTGTAGAGGCGATTCGGGACAACTACTTGCTTGTTAATCAAGTTTTGGAAAATTTATCTATTAGAGAAAGAGAAGCTGGAGCAGCACGGGTTGCCTTTCAAGAAGTTGTGATAGCCACAAACAATAGGGAATCAGGAAGTACTCCCAGGTTTACCATTTCGGAGCAGACCAGAGGAAATATTCTATTAAAAGAATGGGAAAACAACATCTCGGAAGGTAAGTTGCAAGCCAAGAGGGTAACAAAATCCTTAAAAGAGGCTTTTAGTTTTATAGATGGTAATCTGCTAGGCATTGATAGCGGAGGTAATGCCAAGGCATTGATTCAAATGAATATGGAAAAAATCTCACTTGATTTAAATGAAAAAGAGGAAAGAGATTCGGCCGAGATCTCACAAGTGACTATGGAAGACATAGTCCAAATAGATAAATGTATGATTAAACCAAGTGTGCAATTGTGCGCTATCGACATCATAGACAGATAGATGGAAGACAGGTTGCTGCAATTAGCCCGAGATTGTTACTCTTTTGAAGCCAATTGTCAAGAAGAACCGTCAAGGATGATATCTCAGTTGGTGGAAAGGTGTGTCACTTGTACCGAGCATGCGCGAGGACAGGCTTTTGGCACCAAATAAAGACACAAAGAAATAAATGGAACGATTGCTCTCCTCCTTATCATAACTAAAAATTTTGCAATGATTGAGATTCCATCTTATTGTAAAACTGTATAAATATACCATAGAAAGAAAGAAAAAAGGCTGGACCTTTTTGCGTCGATTGTAATAGAGGTTTTACATTTTGAGAGTTAATATAAAGCAAATCCGAAGATTCTCAATTCCGTCACGACTGTGTTATGAGTTTGTTTTCTTGTATCTCATATTTCGTTTCATTTCATATTTGTATTTGATGAATGCTTCGCTATAATTTAGTGCAACCTCTACTATAGTGAATGAAATTTAGTTTTCTATATTGTTTATTGTTTTTCCTCTGTACCAGCTATCAGCAAGTATAAGACCAGTCAACACTTTCAGAATTCTATATATATTTTATGCTTCATCGGGTTATTTCTTTACATTTTTCTTCTTCTGTTTATACGTGAGATTCTCCCTTGATAGGAGCCTTACTCGATAGACAACTAAATGTTTTCTCCCACCTCATACATTTTATTAAAATATAACCCAGTTACGGGAAAGAGCCTTTGATTTGCACCCCTTTTTCATTCCTGAAACCGTAAACTCTCTTTTATACGACCGAATTGAGACAACACTTAAATTCCCCATGAGGTTTTCTTACTTTACTGTTCCTCCATGACTGTCCATGTACCAACACAGCCCACTATCGAACCCGGATTATGAAATCAAACACACATTGCCTTAAACCTTTTCGATACTATTCTTAAAACAACCACTACCTAGGTTGAACTCGAACGTTCATGGGCAGCGATTGAACAAGATATAAACATCCAGGAACAGTTGGAAGCTAGACAACACCAACACAGAAATCATCCCTAGTTTCCCTTGCCGAAGGTTGACGTTTCTTCTTTCTCTACCCTTTACTCACTTTCGGATGCCTAGACACTGTACTTCTAAGCCTTAAGTACAGACTCTAGAATAACACCTACGTTGCTATTTCGAGATTTCAAGAGGATCATTCTTCCTCGTACAGGGTTACTAAGACTTGCGCCTTCAAATCCTTTTCCAATTTCTTGGTAATCTCTCCAAGAAGGGTATCTCTGTGGGGAGGTCTATTCCGGGTATTCCTGGGGACGAATAAGGACATAGATCTCCCAAAAGCAGACTTGAGGTCCAAATTAATACAACATGTGTATATATATATATATATATATATATACAAATCTATCTATAACATAAGCCATACGTGATCCTTCCAGTAAAAGCATGCAACCACCATTTCTGATCAAAACACTACCCAGACAGTCTTATACTCAAACCATTCACAAACTGCACAGACTATGAGCATACATGTCAGCATATAAATTTCAAGATGAAAAATTTAAAACACTTATCAGAAATAACACCGGATGTGACTGCAACTGCTGAGAGGGGTGCTCGTTTCCACCCAACCATAGGCTCAGCGACTCCCAACGGATTTACCACTAGCCACCCCCGAGCTGAGACCACGATGTTACGAGACTGCGTTTCTGTTTTCCAGTGACTGAGAACGAAGGTTACTCTCATTCTTCTCTGCTATCACTCACTCTGTATTTTTCCAGAGTTCTCTTCCTCTTTCCCTCGCGTCTGCCCTTGATCGCCCACTTCATGCGTTTTCTCTGTTCGGCAAGGTTGTGTGTGGCACGATTTTCCTCGTAGTGGTCAGGTCTGAGGACTCTACGGATGGGCAGTTCACCCCCATCCCTCATTACTCATGAGGATCCCTTTACCTACCAATCCTGACGAGTCATTTAATTCGGGGCCAGCGAGCCGCTCTTGGTTCTCCGGGCCAGTGAAGTCCAAATACGGTATTGGTTTCGGTGGAAGTTAATGCCACCATTCCAGGTGCCTTCCACCACCTTTCTCCAGCCATCGTGGCCTCTTTTTCAGCATATCCCCTCTCAAAAATCCTGCAATATATATTCATAATATTATTCACATTCATCGACCTTTTTCACAAGGTACATTCACATCACACATTCACATTTTTGGGTTTGCCACAGTTCTTGGCGAGTATAGTTATTTTTACAAACTGGGGGAAACAGGGTGTTACGTTCAACCACTTGTCTACAACATCTGTGTCTATATGACTTTCAAATATAGTAATATCAAAGTTTATTTGTACCTTGAAGGGGGCGGTGCCTTCGTTCGAAGAAGGTGTGTCGCATGTTGGTAGTCGCCGAAGGATTTGCGCAAAACTATCCATCATCTCGTTCCTCTGTTGCGTGAGGGATTCCTCAATCAACAGTTTGAAAGGATCTCCTCTCCCATCATATTTATTTTCTCTTTCCATGAGAGGTTGCTTTGGCGTGCAAGAGCTTCTGTCCTCAAGAGAAACAAGCTTGAGACCCAACTCTTTGTACTCTGACCTCGTTGGGGACATGCATTAAGACAACAAGGAGAAGACCGCTCTGATACCACTAATCCATATTTTATGAGCAGAACGAAATGAATAAAGATTATTAGCAGGTTCTTAACAAAAAATAATAGAGATATAGTAAAATTGGTTTTCTATTCAATAATGAAATAAGTTGAAACTATAAAATGCAGCGGAAACAAGCTTGTTGGAATGGTGGTGGCTTATCTCTGAGAAGAGATGTGACGCCTGTGCGCATTCCCAAGAAGACAATTACAATGAGGCTCTGAAGGCATTTTTACAATAAACAAGAATGAGAAAAACCATAGACATCCAAAAACCTAACCCTGGGAGATGAAGCGCCAAAAGTCATGTGGGCCCCATTTGGGTAAGTTAGTACATCAACTTCCCGGGGTCGTAACTTTTGCATACGATCTTCGTTTTAGGCGTGTGATAGCTTGTTGGAAAGGTATCGTCGAGGAGATTCATTTTGGGGGATCAATCATTCCTTTGTCTATAATTGAGGAGATCGATTCTCGAAAAACCTTCATTTAGGCCCTCAAAATGGCCCCAGAAGTTAAAACTGCTAAAAATAGTAAATTGCCAAAATTGTTAGAAAACTGTTTTGAGCCAGTTGGAAAAGGTGGTTGGCCACCGATATCCATCTGGATCATCGTTAAAATGAATTATGGACTTATACTACAAAGCTACGGGTATGGGAATTAACCATGAGAAATCTTGTCCCATCCCATGCAGATTGTCAGAAACTACTCTTAGTCGATTAGACAATCTTCTCCCTTTTCTATGAAAGGAGTTGGATAGTTGTATATAAGTTTTAAATACCTAGGTTTATTTTTGAAACCAAATAGGTATAAGTTCGTTGATTGATTTTCATTATATAAAAAAGTTGAAGTGCACATTGATCCTTAGGTAAATAGGCTTCTCTCAAGAGGGAGACATTTAACATTGATCAAATAGGTATTATAAAGGATCCCTTTGTTCTAGACATCAATAATAGTGGTGCCAAAAGGAATACTTACAAAAATAAAATAAAAAATATAATTTTCCAATTCTTATGGTCGGGATCGAGGCTCACAGGAGGCATACCCTTTGTCAAATGGAGTCGTGTGGAATTTCCAAAGAAGCTAGGAGAGTGGGGATTAAAAAAAATATTTTTTTTCCCTTTCATTAGCAACCATAATCTTGTGGAGGATCACATATAACTCTTCCCTATGGGGAAAATTCATTAAATCAATATATTTACAGGATATGCCTATTGAGGAATGGTATCCACTTCCTAGAAATTCCTCTAACGATTCTATTGTGTGGAGAGCGTTGGTAGCAAATTTCCCCTGGTGGGATCATTGACCGTATCAAAGATAGGTAATGGAAGAAAATTAAAATTCAGTCGGGATCCCTGGATGGGCATTGAGGAGGAATTATGTCTATCCAAAGCTCTTATATGATCTCTCCATGAGGTTAGCATCTTCTCTCTTTAGGATGAAAAATCCCAATCTTTGCAGGTCAGCGGGAGGAAAGGCTAGAATACGAGAGAGGAGTTAGGCTTAGAGGGCTCATTAGTAGTTGAGTGGCATTCCTATATAAGAAAATTGGTCTCCAATTTTATCAAACTAAACGAGGAGAAGAACGATTCTCTTTGTTGGTTCAAAAATGTGGGCACTGGGAAATGTAAAACAAAGTTGGGATATGCAACCTTAGTGGAAGCTAGCTTCTCTCGCAAAAAGAAATGGCGGTGGAACATCCTCAGGAAACTCCACACACCTATGAAAAGTAAAATAACTCCATGGATAGCCCTCACCAACAATTTTTTTTTGTGGGAAAAGGATTTAAAGCATGGATGGATTGGCCCCAATTGCTCTTTATGCAAAGATAATGAGGAATCAAGTGCTCATTTTTACATTTGTTTCCTTACATATTGCAGGTCATCAAGTATGTTACGATATAATTCAAGCAGAAGGAAACCTAGGGGCACCTTGGATTGGATGCATGCATGTGGTAATGGTTGGAGGACAAGACGACAAAACAAGTGGAAGCCATTCCTTGTATTTTGGTCAACAATATATGGCGGAAGCTCAACCGTAGCATCTTTAGAGACATGGGCGTTCCCCCAAAGGTCACAACAAATCAGATTATAAATTCTTCAGAGGAATTTAGGGTAAACATTAAAGGTAAGAACCCTCATATACGGATTATTCTTGATCTGGACATGGAGATTTCCTGGGGCTTCTTCAATGGTGCTATCTAAGGCCACCCTCCATCTTGCGGGGGTTGGGGTCATGTTGTTCATTAACCAGAACAATTATATGCATATCTAGTACACACCAAGTAGAGGTTGTAACAATGGAGTTGAATTCTTCACCTTAAGGACCTTGTTGGCTATCACATTGGAGAAAGGAGTTAAAAAATTGCAAGTAATGGGAGATTCAAAGCTTGTTATTGATTGGTCCCTCAAGAAATTCAAAGTGGAAAGTGTTTGTTTAGTTTCACTACTACAAGATATTATAAAAACATATTGATATCTTGATTGGCTCTCCTTTAGACATATCTACAGAGAACTCAACATGAAAGCGGACGAACTCTCAAAGGAGGCCTTATCGCTACTTATAGGCGCCTTTGGTTTTTATGAATTTGTTGATGGCACGTAGTTGAAATCCATGGAATTCTATCTCTAAATCTTTGTGGTGGGACAACAATATGTATATTCTGGAGTTTTATTATGTATTACAAATTACTTTGAAAAGAATGTAAGAATGCACTCAATCTTTTTTTTGGAAATGTGGATAAGGGTGAAATAGTTTTGGGTATAGATAGAATGGTTATGGGAAAAAATGTATATTCACCTTTCATAAATATAAAATTTGTTTCTTTTGAAAAAAAATATGTGGTTTTACAATTTAAATATAAAATACCAGTAAATATTATTTACTTTATTTTATTATTAAGAATATTTAATTTTTTTTAAATGATGTAACACTAGTTAAATTATATATACACCTCATTGTTTATATACAATATATATTTTTTAATTTAATTAAATAAAAAAGATAAAATTAAAATTTAACATATGTTTAAATATTGTTTATTTTATTTTATTAATAAGAATATTTAATTTTGTTTCAGTAATGTAACACTAGTTAAATTACCTATATATCTCTTGCGTTCAAAGACACTCTACAACTTAGTATGGGATAAATGATCTAGTATGAGAGAGATGTCCATGTAACATAAATCATTAACATAATAGTAAAAAATTCACAAAATAATAATAAAAAAATAAAAAAACACATATAAACAACAACTAGGCTCAATTAATCAATTAACACAATAATCAAAAGGGATCAAATCTCTAAAAGTGCAAACCTTTAACCTTTCCTCAAGTTTTACACTCTAAAAAAAAGTTTTCACCTCGAGAGAAATTGGACCCCTCTTAATAAATCTAAAGTTAAGATAAATCTGTATTAAATTATATACAATTTTATTTTTTTAAAATTTAACTTAATAAAAAACATTTATATAATAAATAAATGATAATATCCAACTAAATTTGGTCTATTTTTAGTAAATGAAACAATATCCTTATCCCATAACCATGTGTAAGGAGCAACAACAACGATCAAATAATGTGTGTTCTACACACCCTTTGGGGCACATCCTAAATCACACAAAAATATTTCTCTACCCAAAGTCAATAAAACAACACTTATCTCAAAATGGAGAGATTGTATGTTGCCACTTGTCAATGAAATGAGTCACACCATATTATCCAGAGCAGGAAAATAGATATAATGTTGTAGAATTATTTGCAATGTGCATTAAAAATAAATAAAGCAACATACAATTACTTTAAATTGGTGGATAAAAATAACTTTAAAATATTTTAAAACTAACGTTAGTCGGTAAGAGTAAAATTCTATCTCATTACGAATCATTTTGGTATGTCAAATATGATTAAACCTAAAGTTATTTAGTAAGAACAAAATTCTATTTCATTACGAATCATTTTGGTATGTAGTTTCCTCAAATAAAAATGATGAGTTAGTTGACTTTTATAAATAATAAATAATAAATCATGATAATTATTTTATTAGAAATTAATAATCAAATTATAATAAATGTTATTATTTTCTAAAATATATATAATTTATAATATTATTAATATTATTTATAAATGGAATAACATGACATTAAAACTAATGTTTTGGGAAATGTAATTTATTTTTTCATAATTATTTTTAATAATATTTAAATTTAAATTAACAATGATAATTATTTTATTAAAAATTAATAATCAAATTATAATAAATTTTATTATATATATATATAGCTATATTAATATTATTTATAAATGGGATAACATGACATTAAATGGTATAAATAGATTTAATTTAATCTAATGTTTTGGGAAATGTAATTATTTATTTATAATTATTTTTAATAATATTTAAATTTAAATTATGTAATTTTAATTAATTTATTAAAACATTCATTATTTTAATATTAAAAATAATTAATTTTAAATCGTTATTTTAAAAATATTTTAATTTTATATTAATTTCCAATTTAAATGAAAATATAAAATAATTTTTTATAACATTATAATAAAATAATCTCTATTATTCATTATAAAGACCATTTATAAAATATAATAATGGAATTATTAATAATATTAATATTAAATAAAGGAATAAAGACCATTTATAAAATATAATAATGGACTTATTAATAATATTAATATTACATAAAGGAATAAAGACCATTTATAAAATATAATAATGGAATTATTAATAATATTAATATTACATAAAGGAGAAAATTTATAATATGAAATGTTATTTCAAAATACGACACCTGCAACATGTTTTTAGGTAAGAAAACACATTATTATTATAAAATACAGCAAAATAATTTTTTTATTAATAAAAAAATATAGTTAAATGGTTGAAAAATATATAAATAAATTATCTTTATATTAATTTGATATCTAACTTCCCTCAATGGTGTGACACGTGCTTAAACATGCACTCAAAGGTCACCCCTACATGCTTCCTAGTTTCACTTTTCGACGATGCAATTCAATGGAGGGCGTTGTGATGGTAGATCTCACCCCATGCAATTTATGGTATTTTAGTTTAGGATGGCGTCGGGTTTAATGAGGAAGCATACCACCAAGGACAATGTCGCCTCAGCTCTTATTGCCCCCTTAATGCGCCAGAATGCGAATATTTCTATCAACTTCTCTGACATTTTGGATATGTTTCGTTTTTGGGCTTCGTCTGCGTGTTTAGCTTCTCCTTTGGAGAGGCCTAGACATGCTCAGCTCTAGGTTGTCTTTCTCCATTTCCTGTTCATTTCTCTCAGCATTGGAGTCATGCCTTGTGAGCAAGGTTTCTCCCGCAGAGGTCTAGATTATCTTCGTTACCTTACAGGCCGCAAAAGAAATGATAGTGTCCTTGACAGTGAATCACATCGTCTCCTCCTTAGAACATCCTTTTTGATGAAATGTCGGGCATGGACACCAGCATGGAAGAGGAGCATTAGGGATGTCCATTCATCGAGGAGGCCTCACTTGCTTCAATTCCCATGGATTCAGGGGACTCTCATCCACATCAAATCTAGTGTCGAGTATGATGCATGGCCATTTTGCAGCCCACACAGCAGCAACGAGCCATGTTTTTCATACCAACCAACCAAAAGGCCATTGGGGCTATCCTATCATTGAGGAGTCACCCGCGTTCATACCCCTTCAGAATGTCATTCACACTCCAAACGATGCCCTTGACTCTACCTTACTTAATCTCTTAGAGGAGCATCTCAACTTGCTCATGGATATCCGCAAAGACACAACAGATCAGTTGTTTCACCAAGAGTGCATTAATCGTCGGTTGGACTTCCTTTTTGAAGCACTTTCAAGGGAGCTTGCTTCCAGTGGATGCCTATTTTATTGTCAACCCTTCAGTATGACTTCAGCTTGGAACCAACCCACTACTGGAGAAGAGGGCAACGACACTTCTTGTGCATGATTTTCTTAGTCTATGTTACAATTTTTGCTTTCTCTAGTTCTCTAGGACATATTTTAAAAGGCTTCCTAGCCCTCTATGCATAGACAGTTATATACTGCTCACTTATAAGCACATAGATTGTATGGAATATTTTTCCAGGGGCTTGGAGTCGGTACTGGTTTCCTCTTTTTGGCACGCCGGACTCCAGGTTTCTCAATCTATGTAAATCTTTCAGCTTTTGAAGATAATACAAGGTCTTTAATTTACAAAAAAAAAATGATATCTAACTAAATTATGCCCTCGGGGTGTAGAACACTAGGTGATAAAGTATATTGTTAAGGCACTTTGTTATATGAATTCACTGGTTTGAAGCCCTCAACTTACCTAGTGTGTAGCTTAAAAGACCGATTTACATACGTAAAGATGTTATAGTGATAACAATCACTAACTTATATTCGATTAACTAAATATAATATTAAAATTAATTATTACTAAACATAATTTTAAAATCTAATTATTATATTAAAAAATTTAATAAATTATTATTAAATATAATTTTAAATTAAATTTAATATCATATTTACTGAAGATAATGCGCTGGATACCACATACATGTTTATTATCTCTTTAATTTAATCATTTATTTTCTTTGTTGGTTTGCATGCCTCGATCTTATCTGTGGTGTCTTTCACGGGTGGGTGACATCACAGTCACTCAAGTTCAGGGCTCTTAATTATTTGAATATTATCTGCACACATATAATAGTTAAAAGTCTTATAAGATAGATATTGGAAACTAATCAACAATGGATGGTTGACAGAATTGCCAATAATACAGAGCCCCTACTAAGTAGCCAATCATAGCAGGGCTCCTGAGAATTCTTCCCTGCGAATCGAAGATTCAATTTCTCTCATGGCTGATTAGCACCCATTTAAGCAGAGCGTCGTAAGATCCAAATCTTAAAGCCTGCTGCTCACCCAAAGGTTTGTCTGATCCTTTTTCTGCGTTTTTTTCTTCAGTTCTTTCAAGCGCCAACCTTCATCTATGGGCTTCATTCACAGTTGATTGCCATTTTGATTTCTTTAACACATGTATTGCGATTTTTCTTTTGAAACTTCCACATATAGATTGTATAATTAAGTGAAATTTTTTCTCTGAAGTTTTCCGTTACCAAACAATCTGTAATTTGCAGATTGGATAGAATTTTTAATCAGAGTTAAGATATGGAGATCGTGAACGTGTCCGACTATGAGGCAGTGGCGAAGCAAAAGTTGCCCAAAATGGTGTTCGATTACTATGCTTCGGGTGCCGAAGATCAATGGACTCTCCATGAAAATCGCAAAGCTTTCGAAAGAATAAGGTATCTCAAACCCCCTTTTTCCTTTCTTTATGCAAGTCACACATCTGGTTATTCTCTGGTCAATGGTTCGATTCTCATGGTATCGTAGTATTTTTTTTTTCTTTGGAGAGCTGCTAGAAAAGATGCCCTGTTTGCATTAATTTCGACAAATGCTACAAATTCCAAATGCCAGTTTTTACTTTATTGCTTTTTCACTTGGCTTCAATAACATGGGACCTAAGTTTTTTCTTTTTCTTTTTAAAATTAAACAGTTTTGAGTGAATTTCCACAAATGCTACAAATTCCAGTGTTTACTTCATTGCTTTTTTGACTTGGCTTCAATAACATGGCCTAAGTTTTTTCTTTTTCTTTTTTAAAGTAAACAATGTTAAGTGGGAAGAAAACAGTGCTATTTTTTAGCTCTGTGGGAAAGAATCTGTTAATAAACATCATATCACTTAGATGCACTCTGCAGACTCCTGTTTAGAACGATGAATGGGTAGATTGAAACTGTGAATGGGTGTTTGGAATTATGAATAGACAGATCGAAACTATGAATAGTCCACTTATTCATGATTCTAACATGCCCATTTATAGCTCAGGGCAAAAGTCTGCGTGGTGCATAATGTTTCCAGGGATATGAGCATATTACTATGTGCCCATGGATAACATAGTTTGTTTGCCAAGTGAATATACCCACATAGGCATATGGCTTATATTTTTTTTCTATTCCAGCTATTTGACCACACCATTTCATTTCAATACAAGATATACCAATGAGCAAACACTCATACTGGTAGGGCTCACCCTCTCTTCCACACAGGGTAATGGGCTTTAAATGATAACCCCCTCACCCCTCTTATAAGTGAGTTTGTTGGGTTTTTTTTATCAGAGGTGATTTGGAGAATTAACAGGATATGGAATTGTTATAAGAAAAATCCTAAGTGGATAAACTTTGAGAATGGAAATTTATAAGCAATAGACCTCCAATGTCATAGTGAGGATGTGGATGCCTAATAAGTACAAAATTATATTTGATCCCTAAACTTATGTAACCCAAAATCAAAATCAATACAGCTTTTGTAAAGTGCACAATCACACTTCTAAATGTCTTCTTAAGAATTCATATAACTTTTATTTTTGTAATACTTATACATATATTGCTGAAAAGGATGCAATTGTTGTACCTTCAGCTAGTGCATGCTACGTCATTTGAGAACTAGCTCCTACATCTATTTTTTCACAATCTTTATGAATGCAATCAGATTAGATAAACATTGAATAGCTATAGTGTCTCAGTTTTAATCACCCTGTCTTAGGCCAAATCTTTGAACATTCTGGCATCTCTTTCATGACAAGAGGCAGGGGAATTAACATAATTACAAAGATTTTGGTTGATGTTGCATGTATCAGGTTCCGTCCTCGTATATTAATTGATGTAACAAAGGTGGATTTGAGTACCACTGTGTTGGGGTTCAAGATATCAATGCCTATTATGATTGCTCCAACTGCCATGCAAAAGATGGCTCATCCCGAAGGTATGCATTTGACTGTTTCATTAAAGTTAACATCCTATTTTGATGCATGTCTTTTCTGAAAGTGAATGCATCATCTTTTACAGGAGAGTTCGCTACTGCAAGAGCTTCGTCAGCTGCTGGAACTATAATGGTTTGGGCTTCGGCCTTCTCTTCGTGGGATCGATTTACTGAATCTTATAATTTCCTTAGAACTATTAATGATTTAGGAAATTATAATAATTTTGGATTTTGGAATAGAAATGGAAACTTCGTTTATGAATTGGTTTGTTGTGTTGATAAAAACTGAGGCTTAGTTGATTTCATATTTTTGACACTAATCTGTTAAGACATATTGGTTGTAGACGCTTTCTTCATGGGCTACATCAAGTGTTGAAGAGGTTGCTTCAACTGGACCCGGCATTCGCTTTTTTCAACTTTATGTAAGTATATCATATACACCCATATCATTGTCTTCCCATGTTTTCCAAGTTGTATTTGAGTTTTTATCCATGCAATTGTATTATAGGCTCTCAGATGAATGGTAAGATCAGTTCTCTTGGGTTGGGTTTACTAAATGGGGACATATCAGTGATGTTAAAATTTAGTTATGATTGATGACAGGTTTACAAGAATAGGCATGTTGTTGAACAACTTGTTAGAAGAGCGGAGAGGGCTGGTTTTAAGGCAATTGCACTGACTGTGGACACACCTCGACTTGGGCGCAGGGAGGCTGACATTAAAAATAGGTAGTGAAGATGCATTCTATTTATAATTGCTGACAGGACTAGGTAGACATGTGGGATAAATCTTACATTCAGAGTATACTCTTCTTCAATGTTATGAGTTTGTAGCCATGTTTTAACTCTTATTTCTCAGTTCTTAATAAAAATCAGTACATTGTGGAATTCTTTTAGGATCAGAAAAGACGTAAGGGCTAGAAAAGCATTTAGCACCTCATGTACCATCTGGACAATCTATGAACTTCAAATAAGTCAGAAGTCTCCATTTTATCTGGGATTCCTCTTTGCCCATCCTTTGTCTGACGCTAATGTATCTAATGTTCTGGAAAGGCTCATTGTGGTTTCTACTCATCTATGCTAGACAGTAAAGGACACCTCCGTGATGAGATTCAATTTTGGATCCATAATTGTCATTGACTTCTATTGAACTTTCTTTGGCAAAAATGTAGATTCTCATTGCCCCCATATCTTACCTTAAAGAATTTTGAGGGCTTGGATCTCGGGAAAATGGAGAAGGTATGTATTCCATTTTATGAGTTCTTTAAACCGAAGGATGCTGTTTTTTCTAGTTCTTCCTATATTCAAGGTGTATAGTTCTGCCTTATGTTGTTTTCTCTTGCAGACAGCGGATTCTGGACTAGCATCATATGTTGCAGGTCAAATTGACAGATCATTGAGTTGGAAGGTTTGTAATAGTACTGATAGAGGTAGATATTTCAAATAATTCTTCAGTATTGTATTTGAGTAGAATGAAAATTAATAGAGAAGCACCTAGAGAAATCTTGGGTCTGAGTTCCTGCCCTAGCATGTAACCTTTTGAATCTCAGAAAAATTATTTGTCACGACTCACATTATGATTTACCTCTTCAAGGAATACTTTGTATCCTTTTTCCAACTTCTAAGCTGAAAATACTCATATTGTCACACCTATTCATTTGATTACCCTTTTAACACCAAAACAGAAGGCACGGATCTAAAAATTGTTTAGTTTGAGTTTGTGAACAGGATGTGAAGTGGCTGCAAACAATTACCAATTTGCCAATACTTGTGAAGGGGGTCATGACTGCTGAGGACAGTAAGTGTTTTTGGGCTTTTTGGCATGTAACACATGGGGATCACTGAGTAATTTTCATAATGAATAAAGTTGATAATAATAATTATGAATGTATGATGCAGCAAGGTTAGCCGTCCAAGCAGGCGTACAAGGTATAATTGTATCCAATCATGGAGCTCGACAACTTGATTATGTTCCAGCAACAATAAGCTCTTTGGAAGAGGTGTGTCCCTGAGCAATGCAATAATAGATTTTTAAGTAGGAAATTTTGAATAGCCTACCCAGTGATAATTTATGGAGAGTGTATATGGCAGGTTGTGAAAGCAGCACAAGGTCGAGTTCCTGTGTTTCTGGATGGAGGAGTTCGGCGTGGCACAGATGTTTTCAAGGCATTGGCTCTCGGAGCCTCTGGTATATTTGTAAGTATATATGTAGGATTTCGTAGTGAGCATTCATTCTAAATATTACTGTTGATCTATCGTAGGTAGATGGTGGATTCTTTCTACAACATGCAATATATTCCAGAATCTTATATCTTATGATGCTGTATTGTGTATTGCAGATTGGGAGGCCTGTAGTTTTTTCTTTAGCTGCAGAGGGAGAAGCAGGAGTGAGAAATGTTTTGCAAATGTTGCGGGACGAGTTTGAACTAACCATGGCCTTAGCAGGATGCTGTTCAGTGAAGGAGATAAATCGCAATTACATTCAAACTGAGGCCGACATGATTCGATCTATATCAAGGCTCTGAACGGCTCTGCTCTCACATGAGTGATTGTTGACCAACACTGAATATGCAATTGCTTGTGCTTTTTAGTTTGATATGCCCTTATGAAGTAGTTCCAAATATTAGCAATATTGTTAAAACAAATATATTTTCAGTCTAAGAGCTATGCTGCCAGTAAGATCTATATCTGCTGAGAGTTTATTCAGATTGTTCTTCAAATTTCTGGTGCTTTTGCCTAGCAATCATGTTATTCTGATTAAAATAATTGAAACACTGAGGATTACTACCTCTGCAATCATGTTATTCTGATTAAAATAATTGAAACACTGAGGATTACTACCTCCGTTTCTGCGTTTTCTTATACATCTGAAGTTAGCTTATTCCTGCAAAAGCTTTACTAATTATTCTTTGACCAAAAAAGCATAGAGCAAATATATCTCCAAAAGATGAAATTAGGACAAGGGTATGTCAAATGGAAAGTTATTAATATCACCTATGACGAGTCCCTTATTCTTGCCTGATATCAAGATCAAGTTGTTTATCACTATCATTTTTCCATTTTTTTTATTTATATGTTGATTTTTATAACTTTAATGAGGGTATATATGGAGTTAAATGTACATATGAAAAGGATTGGTTTACTAGAGGTTTCAAATGTGCAATCTGTTAATATGTGTATACAGAGGTCAATATAATCACTATTGCAAATATGGACATATGAATTGGATACATGGATGTATTTAAGTTTTTTGAAAGAAATTCTCCGAATAAATAAGGAGTTATTGTGTGACTCATCTCTATTATTACTTTGGACATTGTGCTCCATGCTCGTATTTAGTGTACATTTAATGTATTTTGTTTTATCATGAGATTCTAAGTATTTGGTTCATAACACTTGGTATCAGAGCTAAGGATCCTCGAATCAGCACTTTCAAAAGTGTCATCTTACYGTTTCAATAAAACTTTTGTTTGGTATATTGGAATTTTGTAGGAATTGCAAGGTTAGAAATAAAAATTGCAAGGTTARAAATAGAAAGCAGGAAAGTATATCTGGTCAAAATGTTAGAATCTGGTTGGCTATCATTTTAGAGTTACAGTTTGTCATGTACACAAACACACCTTCCTTGACCATCAGAGCACTATGAATTAAAAAATTTATTCTCTTCAATTGGATTTACTCGACTGGATTTCCCATATAGCGTCTCAACTGCACTCTACCATGCACTCTACCATGGTAGAACATATTTCCTATGAAAAACAAAGGTGAAATTACATTGCATAATTGAAATCAGCAAGGAAACCTAATCAACACCCATGCACATGATGTGTAAAGATTCCATCATATAACCAATCATGTGTATAGAATTTAGATTTGAAAGTAAATATTGGGATTAAAAGAAATAACTACAAATTAAATAGGCAAACAATGATATGTGTTAATCAGAATTAGCCACAATAAACAAGAATCAAAGTCCAATGGCAACCAACAAATCTGGGAATGCATTTATATACGGAATATAACATGCATGAATAATGATCTTAATACATGCATAAATAACTAAAGTGGGTATATATGGAATTTAGCATGCATAAATAGTGATCTTAATATATATTAATATATATTCAATGAAATACATTAACATGCATAAATAACTAAGATTCCCACCTAATTTAGTCATTCTATGATAGAATTTACACATATACTAAAAGAATTCATGGAATCACTAACAAAAATACATATAGAAGCATTTCACACAAGATTGAAGATAAATACTTATTTTTAATTAAAGTTATCTACCAAATGGTTGTTAGGGAGTGATTCACCTCCCAATTGTAGGAATCTGATGTGGATTCCACCCCAAACTAGGCTATGAAACTACCAAGGTGAAGAGAGACCTATGGAGCTCTAATCATACTCATCCAAACCCACCCATAGGGTTAGGAATTCTAGTAGAACTAAGTACCCACCAATGTTTTTCTTAAGAAAAAATTTCAAGGGATCTCACCTATCCAATAATCATAATGGATGTTCATCATAGGAAGAACTTGACCCACTCATTAGACTCTAAGACCCTGAATTAGTAGATTATTGGTGCAATTACCACTAATTCCTTACTTATGCATAGGGTTGTAGAGTTATACATTGCTTTATGTGGATATTGCAGCTATGGTTTTTTTGTCTCAAAACCAACCCTTTTCCCCTCTCATTAGTGACAAATCCATCTACATTTCCATAGGCTCTCATTGGGATCATGCTCATGATATTACATTGTAAGTTGCAGGAATGGCAACAATTAAAACCATATGCAATGCACCATAATCGAGTGGGGAGAAGATCAAATCGTTTGGAGGAATGTATGCATGAGAGCAAACAATGAAAGGAATAACATTTGCATAACCAAAGTCCTGGATGATATACTTTCCCCTTTGCACGAGAAAACCATGGGACTTCCAAAACATATGCACTTTTCATAGCCCCTTGTTTCTCCCTAACAACTTTATTGATGGTAATATTATATTTTTTCCATTTGTAGATGCTTTAACATAATCTAGCACACCATGGTGATATATTTTACATGGTGGTACCTTAGGAATATAAACTCACATCGTGTACTAAGCTCACAACTTAGACTTATAACCTTTCACTAGTTGGGTATTTTCCTTGGGATCTGTAATATATATATATATATATATATATATCATGATGCCATTAAATTAGCTCCCAAGGCTTAACCCCCATCTCACACATGTACACACATCATAAACCCAAGAGTCAATACTAGGGGTATTACACAGTCCATGTAAGTTAGGGTTTTTGTCAAACCCTTAAGCTAGGATTAAACATGTAGTTTCAATAAAATAATGATCATTTAATATTGCAAGGTCCAAATTGAGTGCTACCCATGGCATTAGAAAAAATACAGACCAAGGTGTTTGAAGTCAAAATTTCAAAGTCGGGTCAATCAAATTGACAAGTTTGCAATCAATACAAGTTCATTCACTTGAAAGCCCAAAAGTCAATGAATTTTGAGTGAGTGATATTACCATTTTTTGAAGCATCATAATCTAGTGGGACATGTGGCATTGTGCAATAAAAATATCCAAGTGTTATAGGCTTCCTTGGGGATGCAAGACCATAGGTTGGATGCCATGGGTCCACATGCCAGATCACAAAGATGAAGCTTTGTAGACCTAGACGATGATGAGGAAGACCTAGCCCACCCCTCATGTGCCAAACGATTTTCCTAGAAGAGGAAAAACGTCACCCTTAGAGGCTTGACGTCTTCTTGGGGGCTAGGGTTTGGTTGTGAGACATGGATGAGTGGACGTTTGGGTGAAGGAAGACCTTGATCATGGTAGAGAGGACATGGATTGAAGACATGTGGCCTTTGGAGGCCTATCCATGATGTAACTACCCCAACGACTTGATCAAAAAGACAAAATGTCCCCTAAAGGGAAGACGCCACACCCATTTTAGGGTTTTATTTGTGCAAAAGTGAAAATTAGAGTGAATTAAATAATATTTGTGTAAAGGGGCAAGATTAGGGTTGTCGACCCCTAATCCTGTGTCTTCCCTAATATTATGTGGACAAACTATCTTAAGACATTTTGTATAAATAAGAGATCATAAGATCTCATTTGAACATAACACTCCCTCTTGTGAGAAGTACTTGGTCTGAAATTTTCGCTACACTTGGGAGTATTTTTCCTTTTGTGCTATGGAAAATTTATTTTTGGTTATGGTTTGATGAAGATGATGGTGCACTCTCTCTAGGAGGTCACTCTCTTTCTTTTGTGGAGGTTTACTTTAGCATCTAAATGCTTTTTCTTGAATGACATGGTCTCTTTACTTTGTTATTATCATTGGTGATTCAAGATAAGGTGGTTTTTCCAAGGCTAGATAGGGAGTATAAGGGCATACACCCCTATCATAGTTTCCACCATAATTTTTAATCTTTTAAAGTTGTTTTGCAAGGGTTTAGTTGAGGAAGTAAGAGGATTTACACCCCTCATCTTCAAACCCTAGCTAGGTTACTTGCCTTGGGAAGTAAGAGGATTTACACCCCCAAGGATTTAGTAACCCTAGTTCTTTCTTCTTTACCCCATTAACCCATAACTAAAGGCACTAATCTTGCATTGGAGAAATAAAATATTGCATTGGGAAACATGATTTGTGGTCATTTTTACTTCTTGCAAAGTTGATTTTATTCCTTGTGCCTTGGGCACCTCACAACCACTAGGACGTCCCCATCAAGGGGCTACATCTTGTTGTTTTTATAAAATTACATCTTCAACCATTAGGGCTACAGAAACCCTAACTCATTTTCTTGAATAACTCTCTTATCAACCATTGGATTTTGCTCAAAGTTTTCACACTTATTCTTCTTGGTCTAGTGCACTGTTTGGCAAAGTTTGAAGGGTTTTCATTGGCTGATTTTGTTGTTGTAATACATTGAATGTTACAACGATAAGGAAGATATAATTTTCTGCAGACAAGTGTTTACAACAACCTTATATTTTGTGTTAATATCTTAGTCTTTCATCTTGAGTTTAGCTAGTCTTTAACCAATATTTCTCTTGCATATTATACTTGATCTCTAGCATTCATTTTGCAGCTTGAAATACCATTATTGTTGATATAATTTTTTACTAACAATTTATGTTAGGGACAACAAGATTAACTTGCTTATTCAAGTAATCATACTGCAATATATGCTTGTTTGTCTTGTGTCTCAGGTAGGTTTTTCACCATTCGTAGGTTACTCAACATACTTGGCAACCCTTGGACCTTCTCATGACCTTATTCCAAGACCTTCATACCATTTAGACTTGAATTCTAGGGGATTCATTTCCTTCTTCATCCATCTCCATCTCATTCCCCCTAGGGTCATCGAGATTGCCTCTCTAGAGTGACCTAGTCACCCTTGAAGTGCGGGACCTACATCGAGGTGACATTGGGTGTAGTGTTCCTTGGTTGTAGCACTTGCCTTTGTGGTTGGGTCGGGCTTTGCCTAACCTACAACCTATGTTATAACAATATGCACGAGAGAGAACAATGGAAGGAAGAACATTTGCATAACCAAAGTCTTGGATGATATACTTTCCTCTTTGCATGAGAAAACCATGGGACTTCCAAAAGATATGCACTTTTCATAGCCCCTTGTTTCTCCCTAGCAACTTTATTGATGGTAATATTTTATTTTTTCCAATTGTAGATGCTTTAACATAATATAACACACCATGGTGATATATTTTACATGGTAGTACCTTAGGAATATAAACACACATAGTGTATTAAGCTCACAACTTAGACTTATTTTCCTTGGGATCTGTACTATATATATATATATATATATATATATATATATATATCATGATTCCATTAAATTAGCTCCCAAGGCTTGACCCCCATCTCACACACACACACATCATAAACCCAAGAGTCAATACTAGGGGTATTACATAGTCCATGCAAGTCAGGGTTTTTGTCGAACCCTTAAGCTAGGATTAAACGTGTAGTTTCAATAAAATAGTGATCATTTAAGATTGCAAGGTCCAAATTGAGTTCTACCCATGGAATTAGAAAGAATACAGACCAAGGTGTTTGAAGTCAAAATTTCAAAGTCAGGTCAGTCAAATTGACAAGTTTGCAATCAATACAAGTTCACTCACTTGAAAGAGAAAAAGTTGGTGAATTTGAATGAGTGATATTACCATTTTTTGGAGCATCATAATATAGTGGGACATGTGGCATTGTGCAACAAAAATATCCGAGTGTTATAGGATGAAGTCTCATATTCAATGGTGTAGAAATTTTGAATTTAGAAAGGCCCTAAAATCAATGAATTTTGGGAGAGTGACCAGAACATTTTTGGAGCATCATAATCCAATGAGACATGTGGCATTGTGAAATAGGACTATGAGGGTGTTATAGGATGAAATTTCATATTCAATGGTGCAAAAACTTTGGAGTTAAACAATTATAACTTCTTATTTATTAGGAGAACTTCCTTCAAATTACCCAAGTAACATTGTACTATAATTTACATTTACCCTATATATATACTTCCCTTAATATCATACAACTAACATTGTACTATAATGCAAGGGGGTTTTTCCTTGCAATGCAATGCGTTAATCCCCAATGCTTTATAATATTTATCAAGTAATTCAACACTAGCGAAAATTTGTTTCCCACACAAAAATATATAAAAGAAGAGTATTGACAAGGTTGAATTTCCATGTGTAATCAGTAGGGATTCTCCCCAATGAAAGGTCCTGATTAGAATTCACACTATTTGGAATAAAAAGTCGATCCATTTTATGGCCTGACAAACTTTAAATGGTTTTGAGTGGTTTTACCGACCGCGACCCAGTTCACTATTTATGTTTCTTAGGGATGCAATAAATGAGATGCAACCAATCTAATATGAAAAGTGAAAAATGGTACCCAGGGTAAAGTAACAAAACCAATGTGGTAAACATAGCACCAAATATATTACTACTTTATACCTTTAGTAAAAAGTTACTAAGAGCACATCTTAGGATTATCTTTGAAAGATGTCATTACTATCATATTTGGTTAAATCCAAACAAGTGCATCGTCTGTGTCATTTCGGGGCATATGTTCGGTTTTATCATATCCAACAAAGGGATCATGGTTGATCTGTTAAAAGTGGAGGAAATATTTTAGTTGCCTCCCCCGCACAATATTTGTCAATTATAGTGTCTTCAAGGAAATGTTAATTTCCTTCAACGCTTCATAGCAAACTATGTCGACATCACCAAGGGATTTATGCGCTTGTTGAAAAAAGGGGTTCCCTTTTTTTGGGACAAGTTCACGCATCGATATTTCAATGTGCTTAAGAACACACTTATGTCCGCCCCTCTGCTAAGTCCTCCGGACTATAACATGGATTTCTTGTTGTATATCGCAAAAACAAAATCCACAGTCCACATGGTATTGGTTAAAAAAGATGATAACACACAAAAGAATTTCATATATTATCTCAGTCATGGTTTGATTGGGCCTGAACTATATTATTCACATGTCGAGAAACTATCTTTGGCAGTTTTGCACGTTGTCCAAGATTGTGACATTACATTTTACTATGGAAAACAGTTAGAAAAAAAGGATCACGGAGAAATAAAATAAAACAGATGTGGAAATAAAACACAGAAGATACACAATACAATAGAGACATATATATATGTGGTTCACCCAGTGTGGGCTACGTCCACCAGAGAAATTGCCAGGTCATTCATTTTTATTATCCAACAAAATGAAGAAATACAGCCTACAACACACCCTTTGTAACTTCCTCTTCTTTCTCTCATGGTCTCCTCTCTCAGAATACATGCAATACAATTACACAGTCGTAATACAAAATGGCCTCATACAAAATAAAGAGAGTTTCCTTCTTGGGAAAAAACCCTAACATAATTTCTACTGTCAAATTTGTGAATTAATTATGAACAGTCAAGATTGACTATGAAATTACAATATACATTTACAAGGAAATTTTTCTTTTGGGGTCTTCGCCCCCAAACCCCCACAGGAGGGGGAAATCCCCCCCTGCGTGGAGGGGTGTACAGTCTTCCGGGGTGTATAATATTCATGAGGTTTAAAGCGACTGAAAACAAAGATCTCTGAATCAAGAAGATAATCAAGCCCCAAAACTAAAAATCTCCCACTTGGAGACTGATCACAACAACTCCACCATTGTTGTATTTGTTGGACTATGATCCTTCTTGGACCTGGAAAATTTCTCATCTCCTCCTTCATACATGAAGACCAACTGAAACTGAGCATGAACTCATCTTCTCTCTGGTTACTACCTTTGTTAACATGTCTGCATGATTCTAGTTAGTATGTATCTTTTCCAGCTTTAGTTGTCCATCTTCCAAAACTGACATTATGAAATGGTACCTGAGTTGTATATGTTTAGTCTTAGAATGGAAGGTTTATTTCTTTGCAAAATGAATAGCACTCTCGTTGTCACAGTACAAACTGCTTTTCTCCTACTTCTTTCCTAATTCCTCCATAAACCTCTGTAATCAAATCATCTATTTACTAGCCTCTATAGCAACAACATACTATGCCTTTGTTGTTGAAAGTACACCAACCTTTTGCAGTTTCGAAATCCAACTTACTGTTGTTCCACCTACAGTAAAACCATACCTTTTGGTGCTCCTCCTGCTATCTTTATCACCTACCATATCTAAATAAACATATCCCTATAGAACAATGTTTGAAACTCCAAAACATAATGCATGAGTGGCAGTACCTCTCAAATACCTGAGAATCCACTTTATTTCCTCCCAATTTTCTTTACTTGGATTGTTCATATACCTGCTCACAACTCCCACTGCATGTGCAATATCTGGTCTTGTGCAAACCATCGCATACATCAAGCTACCAACTACTGATGAATAAGGGACCCTGGGGATGTATTCTATCTCCTCCTTTGTCTCGAGACACATTTCCTTGGTTAACTTGAAATGGCTGAACAAAGGTGTACTAATTGTTTTTTCATTCTGCATTCTAAACCTCTCCAACACCTTCTTTATGTACTCACCCTGAGACAATCTCAATTTGTGATTTCTCTTATCTTTTGTTATTCTCATACCAAGGATTTTCTTTGCAGAACCCAAATCCTTCATCGAAAATAAATCAACTAATTTATTCTTGAGCACATTTTTATCCTGCATATTAGACCCTACAAAAAGCATGTCATCTACATACAATAGAAATATAATATAGCTTCCATTTTCTATCCTTTTAAAATAAACACAGCGATCATAATGACATCTATTAAAACCTTGTTCTGTCATAAACCTGTCAAACTCCAAATACCACTGCCTTGGAGCTTGTTTTAGGCCATACAAGCTCTTCTTCAACCCGTAGACCAAATTTTCCTTCCCTTTGACCTCATACCCCTGCGGTTGCTGCATATAATCTCTTCGTCCAAATCCCCATGGAGAAAAATTGTTTTTACATCTAACTGTTCAAGATGCAAATCTTCTACTGCCACAAGACTTAAAATAATTCTAATTGAATTCATTTTAACAACATGAGAAATTTTTCATCAAAATATATACCTTTCTTTTGTGCAAACCCCTTTACAACAAGTCTATCATTGTACCACTTTTTGCCTCCATCTTCTTCCTTCAACCTGTAAACCCATTTATTCTGCAATGCTCTTTTTCCTGCAATAAACTGAACCAAGTCCTAAGTCTAGTTATTTACCAAGGAATCCATTTCCTCTTTCATGCCTTGCTCCCACTTCCTTTTAGTTTCTACTTGCATTGCCTCTACATAACTTTCTGGTTCACCAGAATTATTCAAAAATAAATAATACAATGAAGGAGAGTATCATTCAGGGGGTCTACTTAACTTGGTATATCTTCCAACAACACTTGAAGGAGTTTGAGGTACCTATTTCTCCCGTTGTTGTACATTTTTATTTTCTTCTACCTTTGGAATTTCTTTTTCAGTGATCTCATCAAGAAATGTGTATTCTAGTTTTTCTTCTTCCCGTTTCCTTCCCTGCAACTGATCTTTATACATGACCTTCTCATTGAATATGACATCTCTACTCTTAATGATCTTGTGATTTTCATAATCCCATAAGAGATAACCAAAATCATTAACACCATATTGAACAAAGGTACACTTCTTGGATTTTTCTTCAAGCTTTGTTCTATTTTCTTTATCAATATGGACAAATGATTCACAATCGAAAGTCTTCAGAAATGAATAATTTACCTTTTTACCTGTCCATGCCTCCTCTATAATGCCACCATCCAAAGAACTTTAAGGTCCTTTGTTTATCAAGTAAACAAAATTATCTACAACATCTACCCAAAACTGTAAGGGAGACCCTCCATGCAATATCATACTCCTTGCACGTTCCATGATGGTCTTGTTCGTCCTTTCTGACACACCATTTTCTTGTGGTTTTCCTGGAAATGTCTTCTCTCTACGAATCCCATGGTATGAACAATAATCATCAAATTCCTTGCTGCAGTATTCACCTCCATTGTATGATCTGAGACACTCGAACCTTTTTCATGTCTCATTCTCAACCAAAGTCTTCCATTTCTTAAAAGTATACAAAACATCATATTTTTGTCGAATGCAATAAACCAAGTTTTTTCTAGTTTCATCATCAATAAAAGTAACATAATAACGAGAGACACCAAGAGATGATACCTGAGCTGGTCCCCATACATATGTATGCACAAGATCTAATTTTTCATTCTTCTTTACCTTTCCAACTCTAAGAAATGTGACTCTCTTATGTTTTCCATAAACACAATGCTCACATAAATCCAAATCAATTTGTTTAATATCTGACAACAAATTTCTTTTGTGAAGTATCTACATCCTCTTCTCACTCATGTGTCCAAGCCTATGATTCCACGGTGTTGTATCCACTCTTGTAGAAGCTAAAGATATATAAGAGTTAGTATTACCAGTACATAAATACAATGTAACTACCTTCTCTCCTTTTCTATCACTAGTGATCCTTTGGTGACGTTCCATGCCTTATCTATAAATAAATATATACAACCTTCACTTTCCAACTGCCTAGTTGAAATTATATTTTTCCTTAGATTTGGAACATGTCTTACCTCTTTCAACAACCATTGGTTTCCATTCTTTTGTTTTATTTGTACCTTTCCCATTCCAACAATTTTTCATGGTGCATCATCACCCAAATGAACTTGTCCAAAATCACCTTGAACATAATGTAGAAAATGTTTCCTATGGGGTGTGGCATGAAATGAAGCCCTTGAATCTATTACCCAAGACTAAGAAATATTATCTACAGAAAGAATCAAAGCATCTTGTAACACATCACCTGTTACATTTTCTTTCTGATTTTTCTCATGTTGTCCATCTCTTTGTTTCTTTGGAGCTTTTCATTATTTCTTTAGATGTCCTTTCTTCCTGCAATTCCAACACTCTATCTTTCCAAGTCTATATTTGGATCTACCCTTCCTATACTTCCCACGATTCCCTGGACTGTTTCATCTTTCCCTTTGTCTACCCCTTTTTTCCACAGTCAAAGAATTACCTGATGTCTCACCTGTGATTTTCCTTCACATTTCCTCACTAAGGATAACACCAACAACATCATTCAACTTTAAGGTGTTTGAACCAGAGACAGGGTTACTTACAGCCATGACCAAGCTATTCCATATTTCTGGCAATGAACATAGAATCAAAAGATCCCTAATCTCATAATCAAATATCACTTTTACATAACTTAACTCACTAGTGACTATGTTAAACACATTTAAATGGTTAGTGACAGACCCACCTTCTGACATCTTCATATTAAAAAAACGATTCATTAAAAATACCTTGTTGGAGGCCAAGGGTTTTCATACAGTGAAGCCAATTTCTTCATCAGATCCTCCATTGTCTTTTTTCTTGAAATTTTAAAAACCATCATCACTGCTAGGCACAATCATATTGTTCCCAGTTCCTTTCTGCAAGAATATCCCATTCTTCATCCTTCATACTCATCGAATTCTTTTCTTTTCCATTCAACGATATGTAAAGATGCTTCTGATATAGATAATATTCCATTTTCATCTTCCACAACTGGAATTTTTGGCCGTTAAATTTCTCGACCCTAAACTTTCCTTCTTTCGCCATTGCTCCCACTCGAACTAGGAACCCTATTTCTTTCCTGCGAGTTACCTTTCACTCTGATATCATTTTTTATAAAAACAGTGTTGCGAATAAATAAAATAAAACAAATGCAGAAATAAAACACAAAAGATACACAATACAATAGAGACATAGATATACGTGGTTCACCCAGTGCGGGCTATGTCCACAAGAGAAATTGTTATGTCCTTCCTTTTTATTATCCAACAAAATGAAGGGATACAACCTACAACACACCCATTGTAAATTCCTCTTCTTTATCTCATAGTCTCCTCTCTCAAAATACATGTAATATAATTATACAACCACAATAAAAAATGGCCTCATACAAAAGAAAGAGAGTTTCCTTCTAGGGAAAAAAACCCTAACATAATTTCTACTGTCATATATGTGAATTAATGATGAAAGGTCAATATTGACTATGAAATTACAATATACATTTAAAAGGAAAAATTTCCTTCAGGGGCTTCGCCCCCGAACGCCCACTGGCCCTCGGACCCCGCAGGGGGAAAAGCCCCCCCTACAACCCCCCCGCGTGGAGGGGTGTACATTATTCCGAGGTGTACAATATTCATAGGGTATAAACAAAACTAAAAACAAATACCTCTGAATCAGGAAGATAATCAGGCTCCACAACCAACAAAAAACCACTGTAGTTATGGATGTCAATCCATTTCAATACATCCTCACATGACGTATGATTGGGGGAAGTACAATAAGTGGATTATCATTCTACAAGAATTTGACTTAGACTTCTTCTCTTCTAAGTTCAAGAAGTCATTGGTTTTCGGCGAGTTGATGTCGAAATTTCCCTAGGAGGAAGAGGAAATCGTAGTTACATACTCATTTCAGGACATGCATCTCTTCCTTATTGCTTCTAGCAATACTTGGCATGGAGACATTCTTATATATCACTAGACTCTAAAGTTTTCTTCTCATCATTCATGAGATGATTGGCGTCAAATTTATCATCAAGTGAAGAATTACCTCATCATCGGTGACACTTTGTATCACCATGAGATCGATTCAATTATTCGTCACTGCTTGACCCACGAGGAAGCAAAGTCTGTGCTTAATGATTTCCATAGTGGAGAATGTGGCGGTCATCTATCTGGGTTGGCTACAACCCAAAAATTCTTGTGCGTCGGGTACTTTTGGCAGATGATCTTCAAAGATTGTGTTGAGGCAGTCAAAAGGCGATCCTTGCTAGAGTTTTTCTTTGAAAATATGCATGCATCCTGCTTCGTTATTTCTCGTCGTCACTGTTGATTGGTTTATGAAGTGGGGAATTGATTTCACCACATGCCACTCGCCTTCATATAGGGGGAATAGTTATATCATCATACCATTGACTACTTTACGAAGTGGGTGGAGGCCATGCCTACTTTTGCAAATGATGGTGAGACAACAACCTTGTTTATGTTCAATCAGGTTATTACTAGGTTCATAGTTCTAAGAGAGATTGTCACTGACCACGACCGTCACTTTCATAATAGGATGATGTCTGAGTTAGCATCTAAACTGGGATTCAAGCAAGAGAATTCGTCTCCACATTATCCGCAAGCAAATGGTCAGGTAGAGGTTGTAAACAAGTCTCTCAAAACCATACTTCAACGTACTATCAATAAGAGTAAATATAATTGGCATTTGATTCTTTATCTGACATTATGGGTGTACTGAACCTCGGTTAAACTGCTACAAGATTATTTCATTTCCAACTCGTTCATGGGGTGGATGCGGTCATGCCTATTGAATGTGAAATTCCCTTGTTAAAGATCACAATTGAGCTTCTTCCTGACACAATAGATTTAGAAGCACGTCTCATTCATTTAGAGAAGTTGGATGAGTATCGTTGTGATGTTGCTGCAATGAATGAGATTGAAAAGAATCATGTCAAGTCTCAGTATAACAAGTTTATCTTCCCAAGGTTTTTTTTCGAAGGTGACGTTGTTCTGATTTATGACTAGGACAATGATGCATTGGGGGAAGGCAAGTTCAATCCAATGTGGCATAGTCCTTACATTGTGAGAGGTTCCCTTTGGAAGGGACCCTATGAGTTATTTGATTACGAGGGAAATTTGCTACCGGAGCCTAGAAATGGTCTCTACCTGAAGAGGTATTATGCTTGAGCATTCTTTTTCAAGCGTCTTCCCTTTGTATTTTTGTTCATAGACATTATTTTTGGTTTTTCTCTCATTTTTCTCTTGGTTTCTTATAGTGTTTCTGCTTGATTAGAATATGTCTCTAGAGCCATTAGTCCATGTCAAGTTCACGGATGGTGCAAGTCGTCACACTTGGAACCTTTCTTCCACTGCATCGATGATTTATTTGCCTTTGGACCAAGTGGTTGGATGTGGAGGTGCTTGTTTGGTGTCAACAATGAATAATATGGTCAAGTATAGTGTCGTGATCAAACTCCTAAGAGATGCTATTGTGCTTGGTATCTCATGCATTAGAGGTTGGCATGGATTCCCAGTTAGTGATATTGCACCTAAATGGTCAATACCATGTGTGATATCCTACATTGCTCTGACGATTCCCACAGGTACGTCTTCTAGAACATAATTTTAATTATATTACTTATAATCATGTTTCAAGGAGTGAACATTTTGTGTCTGATGCATACTCTAACTATGTATTAGATATACATTTTCACACATTTAAATAAAGAAGCACATATTTTTAAATTTACATAAACACATTTTACGCATAAGTAACAAGGAAAAAAGAGATGTATATATTATTTTCACATTCATAAATACAAAAATATGGATTTTAAGTTACAAAATTGGGCCTTTAACCCTACATTTTTATCTATAGGCCGGTACAAAAAGAGTCATATACTATCTATGCCAAGGGCCCTACCCCTACATGTGTGTCCCTGTAGCACACAATGATATTTTCCAGACGCTGAAATAACCATACCCAGGCCTATGGTACATCGACTACTTGTCATTGCATATGCTCCGACAAGTCCTCAATCTCAATCATGGGAATTTGATGTGTAAGGTAGCCTAGATTTCTCTAGACACTATGTAAATCACGCTCCATATGAGCAACATCCATGTATTTCTGAGCCTCACTGCAACCCCTGTGTCAGTGACATGGGTACCCCTCTCGCCATCTGGGTCACGAGAAAAACTTGTCCCTTCATAGGGATAACCGTCAATAGAAATGATATGATGCTTCCACTAGTGGGAAAATGCATCGTCATGTGCATAGAGTACTCACCCACATCCTAATCATTGTATCAAAGTGGACCACTATAGTAAACATGGTTCCCTGAGTTTATGTGGTAACATAAAGACTCGTGGGCTTATGGTAGGAACTCTTTCGAAGAAGAAAGAGCACATGATGCTGCCATATCCGAAGTTTTTCATCTTCCCATTTTTGCATTCAATAAGTTGAGTCTTCATGATTTGTAGTAAAGACGTGCTCCATTCGTATATCACTAGGCACAAGAACTCTACCGTATACAATATCTGCAGCCTTGATTCTTGGTGCATTGAGGCAGATCCTGCGATCTTGGTAAAGGTCTAAAGAATTACTTTCAGACTAAGGTCCTCTATGTTATGAATTAGGATTTGCCTCCTGACTCATTGGGTCCCAAGGGTGCAATAGGAGGTTATGTAGTCCTTTATGGTCATCCTAATAACCCCTCAGGTCCTAAGGTTGACCATGTCACCTCGTCTCGAAATACCTATGATGAAGTAAATGCCATCCACCTCTATGGTCAACGACTGACCATACAACATAAATGCATCCACCTACGGGTTTCAATAATCAATTAAGAGCTAAAGCAATCTTTTCTACACCCGCATATTTGGGCACTTGTAAAACTTTCTCAACCCACATAGCTGAAGAGCCTCTAATACCTCCAAATTGTCCAAAATTTCTTATTCAACATCTTCATGTTCTCGCTCTCGCTATTCAATAACCATTTTTAAGCTACACAAGGCTACAAGGAAAAGTTTTAGTTAAAATTTTCAACCTTTGTGTACATGTACACGCTCGCCTTTATGATGGGGTGCATATATGATGGGGTATACACACCCCATGCAAAAGCAGAGTGCATATGAGCTCGTCCCTCTTAAAAATTGAAAATTACAAAATAGAAAAAAACTCTTAGATAGAAATGAAGAAAGATAGAAATTTTTAATTGGTTCTAACGAAAAGAAATTCCGACCACTATAGCTCCATTTACGCTCACCGAAAGTTTGGAAGGTTTTCCCACTCTTTTGCTCAATTTGGGAAAAACTTAAAATAAAATGTTTTAGGGTTATTTCCATATTATAAATAATTTTTATACCCAATTGTATAAAGTTTTCACCATTTTTTTTCATTTAAATGCCTAATGAACTAGATTTGTAGTACAAGATGGCTATTTGAGTTGATATTTTGCAGGGAGGAAGATTGTAATGGTATTTTTTATTTCCGCTAAGTCCATTTTTTTGAATATTTGAGGTAATGTTCTCGTCATTGGCATATAGGGTAGGATATTTTCCACCTTTCATTTTGCATTATCAGTGACCAATTATACACTTTCCTTAAGGTCCACCCCACTTATGGTGACACAATATTTTCCAGCTGATCTGAAGGTTGTTCA